>JANIWD010000008.1:0-204440 GCA_030557875.1 Candida neerlandica | reverse complement strand
TTATGTTCTCTTTCGTCTAGAGTTTACGCTGTGACTCATAATCATGCTCGTTTTTTTTTTTTCTTATACTTCTCCTTGCAGTCGCAGATATAGTATAGGTTACTCTTTAATATCCTTTTGGCCTTTTGTTGTTTTATTGGTCCCTTGGCAATCGTTCCTTAAAACCACTTGTTCTATTTCTATCGTTCGGGAATCTTCCCTTACTAGGTTTTCCTTTATTGTATCCCCTTGTAGCTTGATAACCTTTGTTTCTATACCCACTTTACTTCTGTTCTTCAGCACCTTCCTCCAAGACCTTTGGCTTAACATCCTGTGGCAGAATATATCCAAATCGCTTGAACTCTGAGTCACTTATCTCTAAATCTTTCTGTTCCGTTTTTGGTGGTCCAAGCGACATATTTTCTTGCGATACATCTCTAACTTGGGGATTCCCTAGTTTGCTATCCATCTTTATGAATATCTTGTACTTGGTATCAACTAAGAATCTCTTCAAGACGTAATAGGCTGCTCCCTTTCTATTTGGTATCTTACTAAAAAAAGTAACTGTAGCTCTAAATTGATCCAATTTGTCTGTAAATGTACGATTGCTGGCCTTGAATATGAAATCTATAGTATTGGTGTACTTGGGTCTTAGTAGTTTCATACTCTCCTTATCAAATTTACGATACTCTTGGACTTTATTGTAAATCAGCGAAATTAATTTAGGTGAAAGTAATGAGTAATGATTAGGGATTGATTCTGGATTGAAATAATGCATAAAGTTTTGATGGTTCATTGTTCTTAAATGGTATGGAGCTAATTTGATATTGAAAAGTCTTCCAAAGGTACTTCTAAGGAAATCACTCATTACAGGACCTTCGATGCTATTTTTGACTTCTTCCATGCTTTTAATATAGTAGAATTCACTCAATACTTTGTAAGTACGCCATATAACTTCTTCGCTTTCTGGGTACGTCTCTGATAGGTACTGCAAACAAATCTTATAACATAATCTTTTATCTGCATAGATTTTTTGTCTATCGATGTGACCACTTATCAATTGCTTCTCGACAATTTCCAAAATTTTATCCAAATTTTCAAAGCCGGGCTTTCTAAGAAAATATTGTAGCAAATAACTATACTGCGTTAGAGAGAATTTGATACCAAGTGACATAGTTTCCAATATCTTTAACTCTTCAATTCCTTCAAAGTCCTTTCTAGCATGTAGTATCTTGAACTTCTCCATTATAAGATCAGCATAGGCAACTGACAATTCCTGAGGGAAAACAACGGGTCTATCAAACGGATACTCCTTGGCATATTTAGCAACTATCTGTTCAGTTCGCTTAAGCTCGTTGGTAAGAGTCGCTTCCCCTGTATTGCCGATTTGATTCACTCCTTGATAGAATATATGATGCAATGGGAAACTAACATCTTTCCCGAATTCCAGATAGATTTTTTTCACAAAATCCAAAAGCATAGGAGCTCCAAGCTCTGGCCCAACGGTAGAAGCATAATTAACAATGATTCTTGCCAAATACAACACATCATCTTTGAGGTTCAATTCATCATTTCCTTTCCTTACTGACCTTAACCCATAAAACCCGAGAATTTGGTTAATAAAATTCGTCGAATTTATAAAAGATCGGTTTGATGACAACAGATCTCTTTCTAAAAGTACCAGAGCAACCACTTCGTATGTTTTCGCTGTTATCAAAACCAATTTCTTGTTCATTTCTTCAATAGTTCCTTGAATAGCAAAGGACATTCCTCGCGAAGCAAGAATTTTTATTTTTCGAAGATACATCAGTTCGTCTTTGTTGAATAGCTCTCTTACCTTTCTGGAAATTAGTTTCGCTTCATTGGTCTGCCCATCCTGGTTAAAATACCGCATTAGATCACCATAAATTGAAATATTTTTCGCTGAATCAAAGGTTTGGATATTTGTAGTCCATATTTTCTTGGACATGAATTCAAGTTTCATTTGAATGTAAATCTCCGTTCTCCTATCCGGGCATTTTTCTAGCCATTCCAAATAATTTCTAAATTGAACTCTCAATATACTTCTTTCAGAAAAGGGAATTTCAGAATTACCATGAGCCTCATATGTGGTGATATCTGCCTGTTCAAATTCTCCAATTCTTGTATATGCTGAAATCAATCCCTCATAGTATTCTGTGCTTAGTTTGTTATATTTTTCCGCAACAGCTTTCAATTTCTCGATATTTTTCAAGGAATAAGCATCTGCAAAATACATAAATAATTTACTGAAACTAGAACCATTGACTATGGTAATTCCAGTTTCTTTTTCCTTATTAAGGTACGCTTCTAGGTATTCAAAGATTGTTTCCATTGATCTATCATACATGGCTTGTTTCAAGACTAATAGAAACACAGATTGGACTCCATTCTTATCACCTTCTCCACATTCCGATTTTTGGATAAAATTGTCAAAATGTTCAATAACTTTTTCTTGATCTTTCTCTCTAATACTAGAGTTCATTACTGGTCCAACCACGGCAGCATTCAATTTTAATTTTCTAGAATCTAGTTGTAGAAATAATCTTTGCAATTCTTTCTCTGACTTCAATGCATCTAAACTTTGCATGACAATGCCATAATGAATAGGTAATGGTAATTCACCTCTACCATACATAAACTCAAAACGCCATTGCAAAGCTTTCCAGTCCTTTCGTTTTCTACACAACTCGAGTAGAACGGCTTCCTGAAAACCTTCGTTACCATCATGTAATTGATATCGATAGCATCGGTACAAGCTGTAAATTGTTCTCAAACTAAATTTGGCGGATGCTTGCATGGCATATGTTAAATCATCCAGACACAAAACCTCCAACATAGGTAACTTTCTCATTCTACGGTAGTCTGTCAAAGCTTTAAAGCACCAGAATGTTAATTGTGGGATTGGTTCCACCAAAGATTTCAGTAATGCGGTTATAAACCGGTAACCACCATCACCTTCATACTCAGAGGCTACCATATCGCGTACCTCCATTACGAACATCCTAAAGTGATGTATATCTCTGTAAGGATATGACCCAATTAAAGGTAGAATGTCATCATAGGGAGTACCTTCTTTGTAATCGTGGTACCATGGGCCCTTTTCAACTTTATGAGTCCACGCAAGAAACATTCTTGTGTAATTCAAATGGCCTTGACATGATGCCATTGAATAATTATTTGTATTATCCCTTCGAAGCAAACCGCCTCGAACAAAATACTTGATAATCTGTCTCTTCATTTCTATGTTCTTTGTCTCGTCTATCAAAAATGATTCGATCGCTTGTACATTATAGACAATATTTTTACGGTCGGTATATTTCATTTGCATTAGTTCTATTATTTGATCCAGCTCTGATCTTGGATCACTTGGCTTTAAATGTGGTTTAATCAATTTTTGATACAAGTCATATTTAGCTTCATGTATCAAAATTTTAGTCAACATATCTCTCCTCTCGAGAATTCTTCGTTGTAATTCTTGTCTAGAAGGATTAGTCGAAGTTTCTATTTTAAATATTGCCGACCACATGTCTTCTAACAAGTCGTACCCTTGTTTCATTTCATTCAAAACATCAACTAGTCTATCATAGTGTTCGATAATTGAATTAATTTCTTCTTGCAGGAAAGAATCAGCGGTTGATAAAAACTCGATAAATTCAGCCCTCGAACCGGTAGCTGGTGGCTTATACATGTGTCCTGTTCTGTTAGGATTTGTCTCTTCAAATATCCATTCATTAATAATACGATATCTATGGTCCAAATAATTACCCAAAACAAATGGTTTTAGATTAGAACGAATCTTATGTGTGGCAATTGTCCTAATCGGTATTAGCCTGAGGTACTTCACTGATCTTATTGTTAAAGATACATTGGGATGCTGTAGTCTTGTGGAAATATTATGGAATGGGGTTTGAAAATTTGATACACGACTGGGTATACACAAATAGGGTCTTCGTATCATTTGTCCCCGTTATATACTTCTATTAATGACTAAGTTATGCAAATATGGGATGTTCCTTTGAACGTGGATGGATATATACAAGTGGTGAATGCAAATAGTCCTGTGGAGTTGACCAATTGGGGGATTCTATCAGTTGATGATTGAAAAATTTGTTCGTGCAAACAAAGAAAAAAAAATATCGATTTATTTTTTTCTTACTGTCACCACCCATTGTATTGCATTGGCGCTCCCTCTCTTGCTGCAGACGAGATGGCGGTCCTTCCAATACGAACAGGCGAGCGGTTCGCGCGACATGGCTAGTAAGATCAAGAGATTTTGTCGTACGATCTACAGGGTGTCGGGGTCGTGTTTTTCAATTGATCTATTGTATTATTTCTATATCAACTATTGATCTACACTATAAGAGGATAGATTCTTTTCTTTAATCCTATTATGTCAATGCAAGTTTCAGAGTCATTAAATCAGTTTTTTTATTGATGTAGTCAATGAAGCAGAAACTTCTCGTACAGTGTGAATATTAAAAAAATCATCATAAAAATGCAATAACCACATAGAATTAAAAAAGCAAATGTAATATCTTCTTCTCAAATATTGAAAAAAAAAACTCCTCTCAAATGGATTAATCTACTAAAATTATATGGAATAATGAAATTCTTAGATTGTTAGTTCACAAAAAAAGCTCTTGTTTATTGGACTTTCTCAAATCATTTCGTTAAATCTTTAAATCAGTGAAACGACCTATCATCAACTCTTACCAGCCAACGTCTTCAAAAAAAAGTACACTAGAAAACGCGACTCCTCTTTCTTATTTGTACAAAAAGAGGGACTAGCAAAGGTAATTATGTCCGCCCGGTCGAGTGAATCATCAGCTAAAAAGAATTTAATCCCCGTGAGATGTCTCTAACTATCTTGGAAATCGAAAATAAGGAAAAACATACCTGAGCGATAAAAAAAAATTGTTAGTAAACACGATACTAAACTAATCATCATCACCATCATCCATTAGATTTCAAATATAAATGGCTCAGACAAGGCTGAAACTTAACGATAATGCGGTTGTCAACCCGGAGAATTCAGTTGGAACAATTGGTAATAAATGCAAATAATCATCGCCAATTTGAAAATCTAATAGACTGTGTATTCTTTTTTTTTTTTTTGGAAATCAGTCACATACCTTTCATTATTCAATGGTCACCTTAGTTGATTAATCTTTGATGAGGCCATATGAGTTGGTTAACAAGGGAAGAAGAAAGAAGAAAGAGAATAAAAGAGGTGAAAATTTTTCCAACTTTTCTATGATGGAGAACTTGTGAGCGCGAAAACATTTGAATAATTGAACAGTATGCACGACTGGGTCTTTTATTAGGGTTTAGGAGTAACATCTACAGTCTATTAACTTTACCTTTTCACCACGTTTGATGGCAAAAGATAATCACCCAAAGTAACGCCGGAACCACGAAATTATACCCGTAGAACAAAGTTATTGAATTTCTCAAGAGATCGAAATCATATGCATGTGGTTCTTCGGGACTGCCACGTATCCATTGGCAAATATAGTCAAATCCCTTTTATTTTTATTTATTTAATTTTTATATAGTTGAACTGTTTAACGAAACATATTGTTTATTACCCTATTCATTTGTTAAAGATTGTAGATCATAATTACGATTTGACTATTTACTGGTTACTACTGTTTATTAATTAAACCACTACTCACGGAATACAACATATGGTAGCTCTGGCATCTTAGAATAACTTTAAAGACATTGATCAATTAACTAATCGAATTAACCAATTACAACTTGAAGAACCCAGAAATCAACCTACCATGAATACGTCAGATATTGTTTACGCTATTTCCAAGGGATTGAAGGAAGGGTTTACTTCCAGAGAAGAACGTCGTCATCCATACTTTTTCAAAGGAAAAGCTTTAGATGCAGAGAACCTTTTTGCTTTCTTTTATGAAGTTGAGACATATTGCACTCATAATAGAACGTCTGTTTCTATGACAGAATATGCTATGAGATACTCAGTTGGTACAGCCCTGATTTGGGCAAAATCTACCGAAACAAACGATGAAATAAAACCATGGCCCGAATTCAAACAGAGCATGAAAGATTATTTCTTACCATCTTCGTTCGCTGATGATCAAGCCAATTTATTGTGCAGTATGAAACAAAAGACATCGGTTGCCAAGTTTTATGTTGAATTTAATCGTGTGGTCCAGTATTTGGATTCTGAATGGAGACAACCTTTGATCTTAAAGCGACGTTATTTCGCCGCATTGAAAAAGGAAGTACAAAAATGTGTCACGACAGAAGCTCGTGTTATTATGACCACTTTAGGTGAATTGATGTCAAAGGCACAGGAAGTGGATACTGTTATGTACAAATTGGATCACGCAAATACAGGATTCAATTATAAGAAAACATATGGGGATAGCCATTCAGGAAATTATGGTTATTAACTGGGTTATAATGGTGGATCGTCAAGGGTTGATGCTGACGGGAATACTGTGATGAGCTGTGAAGTTATGAAACCACATAAACTTACTCCCAAGGGACGTCTGTATCTTATCAAGAATACTGTATGTTTGTCCATACAAGTATAAATTTAACAAACGTAATCGTTCCATTGGTAATGCTGCTTTAAAAGAAACTCACCTTAGAGTTAAAGGACGCTAAAGATAATAACTCAAGGGTTGTTCCATTGGACACGGTAATGATAACGGATATAGATTCGGAGAATAAAACTGAATCTTCAACGGACGACAATAACAATAACAATATAACTCAGATCAACAACAACGATACACAGAAACAATTGGAGCTTGACATAACCTCGGTTAACGAGGAATTAATGAAACAAGGTATTGTAAACGCTCCAGTTGTTGACAACGAACGGATTTTACTCGCATTGGAAAGTATTAAGGACACCCCCGAAATGATTGGAAAATTGAATTACAAGATACTGAAACCAAATTGGAAATTCCGAAATTGAATATTGATAAGTTTGTTTTAACGATTGATAATTTTAAGGAACTAGTACAACTTGATTTTTAATACAAGGGAAAGACATGCAGTGATAGTCTTGCTGTTTTGAATGATTATAATAGGGAAGTCGTTCTTGGTCTTCATTTCATTAGCAAGTATTCCAAAGATTTAGATTTCCAACTGAAAACTTTAGGCGGTAATGTTGATTGTTGAGAAATCGATCTTATTGATGGAAACACAAATGCATGATGGTCGAGTTGGATTGTTATTTGTAAAGAATGATCCTGAATTGAAATTACAGTCTTTTGAAACTTCTACTGACTCACTTGTTCCTCGTGAAGACATGGATCTGTATGATCTTATGGAATCAATTCATGGTGATACTAAAAACCAATTGGCAACCTTTTTAAGGCAATACTCCGAAAGGAGCTTACTGAATTACCTCCTCAGAGGCAGCTGGGACCAGTAAAACCAGATAAAAACTAAAAAAAAAATAAAATAAAGGGAATTTGACTGATTTTTGATAGTTCCTTAAAAATCAAGGGATAACAATAGGGGAGTAAATATTATGGTAGAAATTTGCTCTTTTAACCAGAATAATTATAAAGATAAAGATTATTATGCATGGAACAGCATATGGATAATATATCACGATACATCCCTTAGAGCGGAAATCTATGCCGTCACAAAAGGAGTCATGATGTCCGAGTGGTTAAGGAGTTGCCCTGCTATTTCTTCAAAGAAGGCAGTTGTTAGGCAATGGGCTCTGCCTGCGCAGGTTCGAATCCTGTTCATGACGCTTATTTTTTTCTTTTTCCTGCTTGTCACTCTTAGAATTATCTACTTTCCAATTTCTTTTTTTTTTTTTTTTTTTGATTATACGTACTTACAAGAATGTAATAACATTGTATGACTAATTAGGTATTAGATAGCAATAAGGGAGATTGGTTTTATAACTTTTCTAGATTTTTTTTTCTCTCCCAAATTCGGTTGAAAATTTGGTGAAGTTTGATAAAGGAATCACTAAACTAGGTCTTATCACCAACTACCAGCAATAATTTGTTCCATCTACTAGTTCTAGAAGGAGATAAACTACTGAGGGGCAATGTGATCAACTTTTCTTTAACGGTTATATTCATCAATCTCCAGAAGATAATGTTGGTTGGAGTTTCAAATATGAGGGGAGAAGATGTTTGGTACTAAACGCCAGGTTTATCGTGTACCCCCCCCTTAAACGTAGGTAAAGACCGAATTAGTGGGTTGGGCAACACCAACATTACTACTGAATAGCCAAAGAGGAGCAATTACTTGGATTATATCCTGGTTCATCATTGAAACAGAGGTTGCTATTACAGGTGTTGAGTTTTGCAATCCCATGTTTTTTTTCTTTGTTTTGCAACATGAATAAGAATTGTTGTTAAGGAAAGAGTGGTTTCCCAATTAGGAAATATCCTTTTATCCGGCACACTACTTCCATTGTTTAGATCTATGCGGTATTCTTTTTCTAGAAATGCAAAGGTGGATGCCATGGAGATTAGATGAAGATAAATCAAGTGAAGTGAAGAGGAGGGGAGAGTAGTTTAGTTTCACAACGGGTATAAGTGACTTGCATTGCATTTAATTACTAGACAGATAGCGAAATAGAGTTAACGTATGAAAACCCCTCACAGCTGCCTGTTGCAAATCAGAGCAGATAGTGGGTATGTAGTTGAAGGGCTAATTCACGCAAATCATGGTCTTCCTATGAAAAATATTCACTCGGATAGCTGGAACCATTTGCTTGTAATTGTTATTGCTGTTTCTTAGAAGAAGGGTGGAAGGATGGATGAATTGCCTCAACTTTGTTTTGTTGAAAGAAAATATCGCAAAAAATCGGAAAAATTTTTTTCTTTTTTTTTTTTTTTTTCTTTTTTGTGACTCAAAGTTTCTTTTTTCGTGCGTCGCCTTATGCACCACACAAACGTTACAAACAGGGCGTACAGCTAACGGTCTGTTCCTCCGACCCGAGAAATATAAAGTTGTTACTCATATCCAGTTGCCATAGAGGAAGTTAAAAATAATAATTACTCACAATTTAAAATAGTAAGACACAATACACATTTCAAAATCCACAATTCCTCGAAATATAAATATCCCTTGATATCTCTCTCAAATTGGGTTTCATTTTATTGTTTGTTTCTTTCTTTCCTTCCATCACTATCAATCAATAGACTTTTTCATCTATTCAACTTATTAATTACATCCTAACTATTCTTACAATGTTCGCTCAAAAACCAATCATGACTGCTGCTGAAAAGGAACAACAAATCATGCAAGAAATCAGAAATAACGCTATCAAATACGAAAAGAAATTTGAAGGTTCATTCTTAGGTGACTACTTCTCATTCTCAATCAAAAAATAGATCAATAGTGCTATACTATCAGTGATGGGTCGAAGGTCGGTTCTAATAGAAAGTTATGAAGTTTATGATTTTTATTTTATTTTATTTTTATCTGGTTTGTTTTATACATTCATTTACATTTTAATTAATTACAAAAATTTGTTTAATAGAAGTTTATTTTTAAAATTAAAATTACTAGTAGCAATACAGCTCTATATCTGTCGTCGCATGAGTGTTTACCGAATGAAAAAATTTTTTTTGCAACTTTTTCTTCGAAGGCTTGCGAGATAGTTTGAATAAGAAAAACCGACTTCCGGAATTCACAATCTAATTTAGCCTTGAATTAGTACAAAGGGAAAGCAGACTGTTTGTGAGACTAGTTTTACGAATGGTCAAGAGTGATACAAGAAAAGGTGGAACAAAAGAATAGGAAAAATTCGTATGTAACCGTTGCTAGACTACAGATGACACTTCACAAAAACAGTAACATATGTAACATTTTAGGTCCCATTCGTCTATACAGGGGCCATCAAACCACGTCTCTAATCAAAAATGAGTCTTTCTAATGATATTACAAGAGAAAATAAACGTGCCATAGCAAAACCTTTTTTCAATGGATTGCAATACTGAGCAATTAACCTTTCTTTTTAGGTGATGATCTGATTCGTTACAC
Organism: Candida neerlandica; assembly: GCA_030557875.1. NCBI lineage: Eukaryota > Fungi > Ascomycota > Pichiomycetes > Serinales > Debaryomycetaceae > Candida > Candida neerlandica. Next base: position 194,435 of record JANIWD010000008.1, on the reverse strand, counting down.
TATGACTAGCTTTGTTTGTCCAGACTTGAAGGACAAGCTTTTTGAAAACCCCAAGACCGATGCACACATCTATGCCGTGATACACAAAATATAATATACCCGTGGGAAATCAATGGAATTGATTTCTTCTATCACTCAGGATTCTCTTTCATTTCTATCTAGTCATATTGTTTGAGTGAATAGTTTTTTACTGATAAGCTGGTGCCTTGATCTCTCACACTCACAAATCGCGCAAACATATTTTTTTTTTTGTTTTGTTTCTATCACCGTTGTTAGTTCTAGGTGATAAGCAAAAACAAATGGTGGTGGATTTTTTTTTTTTTTTTTTTTGATCGTTTCCTGTTACCCCAACAATTGCCCATATTGAAAAACAAAAAAAAAGGGAGGGAAACAGGACAATGACTAGCAACAGACTTTCGGATAGTTACTACTTTTCTATGAATAGTCCCATAGGGTACGGTAAGGCACCAGTTCAATACTACCCACGATCAAGTCCCATTCCAAAAGAATCCCCTCCTTTGGAATTGCCTACGAAATCGCCGTCACCAGAATGTTTGACATTCGACAAATTGCCCATAGAATTAATAACGAAAGTTGTATCCATTCTATCTCAATTTGAAATCATCAATTTATGCCGAGTCAGTAAGAAGTTATATCAATTGAGCTACCCTAAATTATTTGAAAATGTTGTTGTTGATTCAAAGTTCAATATATTTGACAAAGAGTTTACAACCATTGGGGTTACATATATCAACAGTTCTTATAATTTTAAAAAGTTTATCAAAATTATTAACAGTAATAGAGGAAGTGACGTTTTTTCGTTCCTGTGTATTTCCCTACCTGAAGCGGTCGATATCTATGACAATAACCTATTCCAGGAGTTAAATCTCATGTTCAGCAACTTTAATCATCTCAGACGACTTATTTGGCTATATGACGTTTTCAGATTTGAATTTTTATATAATTTAAAGAATAAAGATGCCATGAATGTTTTGATACTAAACATAAAATCAAACTCGATCAGTAATGAAATGATTATCGAAAACTTGGGATTTAAAAACTTGACCAACTTTCAAATTCAACCTTTTTACAACTCCATATATTTAATAAATATTGTGGAAAATTTACTAATAAGTAATGATAATTCAAAATTGCAAGTTTTGGGTTTGACAAGTTATCCGGATTTGCAATCTGACCATGGTCATTTTATTGATGCAACCTTTTCAATTCGAAATGTGTTCAACTTGATTAAATTCACTGGTTTATCAGTACTTTCATTAAATGATATTGTTGTGAATGAAAATGATGGTAATTTACTTGTCAAATCTGTAACTTTGGAGAAACTCAAAAGTTTGCATCTTCGGGGTATTATCGAACGTTCATCTACATCATCATTTTTGATGATAATTGGAGAACATTTGACACATATTGAGAATCTATCATTGGATATTGAAGAATCAACAGAGTATCTACCAGAATTTTTATCAATGGTGCCGATATTATCAACTTTAGATGTTTGCATTAGGAAAGAATCTTCATTCGAGAGATATGCAACGGTTATAAATCGACACAAGAAAAATTTAACTAAACTATCGCTCGAATTACTCAACCAAGAGGAAAGTTTGTTAAACGATATTCCAAATTCATTTTATATTTCCTTATCGGAACTCACGAAATTGAGTAGCTTAAGGATTAACAGTAGTAACAATAGTTCCCAAGAACCACTAGGACTATTAAATTTAGTGTCATCATTAACAAGCTTGGAGTATCTAGAAGTGTTTGGGAACCAGGCCGGAGGAATGCCAAACTTGGGACTAGACATGATACATCCCACGGTATTTGATGGGTGGTTTAAAGTTCAGCATGTGGTGTTTATATACTTGAAACAGAATAGCAACTTGAGATATGTCAAGATAAACGACTGTTTGTTTGAGTGTGATTTTGAAAAATACGTTGTCACCCCAAAAGACGGCATAGACAATTGGTTTAATATGAAAGTTAGAGTCAATATGATGATGTTTATGTAACAATAAAAACGATTCCAAAAGAAATACTACACGTGACTTATAAGCATATCATCATATCAATCTAGTATCATTCCTTTTTTGCAATTTAAAAAAAAATAATAAATCTGTGCATATTGCACGACCTCTCACATTATTTTTTTCTTCCTCCTGACAACACGACGACACAAAATAGTAGAAACAGTAAAAGCAGTAAAGCGAAAGTGAGCGAGGAGAAATAAAGAAAGAGAGAGAAACGAAACGGCAGCCAAAAAAAAAAAACTCAAAACTCACCCAGAGAGCCACCGATCCATTATATTATATTACACGTACAACAGCTACAACAACAACCCCTTCTACCAACTACACAGATAAGACATACGACCATGCCAGAAGAAGATTTTGATAAACGATTAGCAGAAGAAGTGGGAAGTTTGTCCACGCGATTGGTCACAGCCGTGAACAAACAGGTGGAATTGGAAGAAACGATATTGAGTCTACGTAAACAGTTATCTACTGTCCAATCCCAAAACGATAAGTTAACCCAAAGTGATAAAAAATTAAAAGACTTATTACCCAAGTACAATCAATTGACCAAAGATATGCAAGAACTAAAAGTGAAGAAGGAAAGTGCCGAACAAGAGAACACTAAGTTACAAGGCGAAGTTGAAGACTTGACTGCCAGTTTGTTTGACGAAGCCAATACCATGGTTAGTAACGCCAGCAGAGAAACCCATAATTTTAAGATTAAGAATAAGAAATTATATGAAGAATTGGACGAAAAGAATATCATTATTGAAGATTTACAAGAACAATTGCAGGACTTGAAGTCGATGTTTATCAAGATGGAAGAACAAAGCAAAATCTACCTGAATTCAACCACCCCTAAGATCGAGCAATCGTTGGAATTCCCTACCAATGAATTGAGTGCCACCACCACCAGAAGTGACGATGTACAACAACAACAAACATATCAGTTACAGCAATTGCAAAGTATAATTTATTCACCAAATCTTTCATCCATCAGATTCGACTTGAACAATTTCAACTTGGATTTCAAGGTGTTTGTATATCAGTTGATCAAGCCAGACTTTCAATTGGATTTATCACATTTGAAGAGTTTGAATTTCTTCAAGAACATCTGGACCAATGAAATCGAAAATTGCATAAACCATATTCCTTCGATCCCTTCTAATACTTTATTGAACAGATGGCAGAAGGGGAAAACCTTCTGGAGTTGCTTAATTGAAGGCAAAGTTTCCATTGAGCCAATTAAGGGAACAAACGAGAATTTCAAGATAACTTACAGAGGAACTAGAATAAATGATAAAATAGCACCAGTTGCTATTCAAGACCCCTGTACATTTTGTGGGGAATCCAGAAATGATAATTTGGAGCATTCCAGATTGTATCATTTCAAGATATTTGAAACTGAGGAAAACCTAGCTATAAGTTACCCATTGTGTAACTACTGTGTGATAAAATTGAGAAACTTGTGTGATTTCTTTGCCAAAATCAGATTAATCAAGTCCAATATTTTCAAGTTGAAACAAAACAATAAATTTGATGAATTCACCAATACTTCATTCCCACAATTCAAACGTTCCAACTCCATGACGGGATCGACTAAACCGCTGGGTAACACAACACCTACAAACTATGAAGCACACAATGGATTGTTTCTTAATATAAAATTAGATAAAGGTGAAGAAAGTAAATTGATTAAATTATACTTCATGATTTTGTTAATTAGAATTAAAATTTTCTGGAGTAAGTTGGGATTCTGGGATAATGAAGAGCAAATCAGTGAAGTTAATTTAGATGAAATCCATTATGAAAGTTTCATTTATTTGGTACCTCAAGATAATTCAAATAGTCTGACGAATTCCCCAAGACAGTCGGTGGATAGTAAAAGTGCCCTGCAACACCTGCTTACTGATGGAGATGTGAGGAAGAGAGATAGTGTAATGACACAAGGCAGTAAGAGAGACAGTGTATTGACAAAGGAGAGTAAGAGAGATAGCGTGTTGACAAAAGAGAGCAAAAAGGATGATACTACATCTTCAGCCGATGGAGGTAAATCAACGGACCAACCACCAAAAGAACAAACAGAAGAAAAGAAAGAGGATAAACCGGAAGTAGGTAAACCAGAAGAGAGTAACATGGAGGACCAAAAGGAGGACCAAAAGGAGGACCAAAAGGAGCCCGAGAATGCAGAGACCACAAAAATATCCATATCAAAACAGGAATTACAAAATGAATCAGACGATGATGACGAATTTGCCGATACTGCTTTTGATTTCGAACCAGTAACTAAAAATGCAAATACTGAAGGACTTAAAAGATCAAATTCAACAAGTAAAGAATTTTCAAAAAATTTAAATAAAGAATTAGATCATACATTAGAGATGTTAGCAGAGAATATGGATGAAAATAACTAGGGCAAACAACATTTGTATTTGTATGTACTATAACGAACATTTTTTTTCCTTTAACAATTCCATATCCATACATGACCAATTCGATAGTATAGGTTCATCCAATGTAGAAAGACCAAACAATTCATGAACAGTTATCTCTTTACTCTTCACTCGAATATTGATCTTCTTGATGTTCTTGATCCGCAACAAACTATTTAAATTTCGGCTTGTTAAGAAGGAAAGTATACATCGTTTGAACATTCCTTTCGGTCAAATGACACCCCAAGAAACATCAACATAATTGATGACAAACTCATTTCTCTGGCAAAATGTCCTGTTCAGTTATTTCCCCTCATGGAAAATTGTTCAAGACTGGTTGCTTGCGGAAAGTTCCTGGATATCGAATGTGAGAGTTTGGCGGGCTGTTTAGGTTGTTTCTTGAACAAATTTTATCAATCGCAATTATTTAAATTTATGAATGGCGCTTAAGTGTCCAATGAATATTTCATTGATATTGGACAAACAATAACTAATCAAAACTGATATATATGTTTCTTTGTAAATGTTGTAATTTTTGCGTTACCTCCAACGACACCTTGCAAAGAAGAAAACGACCACGGAATAAAATTTACGGAACAAACGCAGCGCCAAAACAAAAAAAAAAAAATTATCAACTCATAAAGCCAACCAACTAAAAGAGTCAAACCAATAACATTATCAATGCCTCAACCATACACAAAGTTACAGGACTCAGAGGTATGTTCAACATAACAACCTACGACCAATTGAATCATGTTTCAAATACTAACAATCGCACCTTAGCCTGATCTATTAAGCAATGATTATATTCAACCTGATGGTATGTATTATCGTATACTTTTCCAACACAGACACTGTTACTAACTCAAACCCTCTATTAAGAACCAACACCAGAAGATCCGTTCCAACCAACATATACCCCTACTCCCACTTCACAGCCACAATCACAACCACAACCTCAATCACAACCTCAACCTCAAGCATCCGGTAAGTCCCACATGTTCCAAATGAACTTCTACCGCCAATTCTTCGATCTTGACAGCGACGTTTTCTTTCAAAAAATCCAAAAATCACTCAACCCATTCGCCAGCTTAGATGAATCCGAACCATATCCTAATGAAGTATATGGATTTGTGTGGATCACCGGTACATTGATCTTCCTCATGTTTGTTAGTTCCACTGGTTCACATTTGTTAAACCAATGGATACGTGGCAGTCCCGATGAACCATACGCATATGATTTCGATCTCTTGATCAAATCAATAAGTTTGTTCTATGGGTATAATTTCGTGGTTCCAGCATTACTTTGGGTGATCACGACGTATTACAATAAGTTCCCGGAACCACTTGCATTGACAAGAACAATGTCGATCTATGGATACACCAATGTCTTGTGGATCCCTATTACCTTGATCAATGTTGTAATTGTGGTGTTGGTCAACAATGATAAGCATGGAGTTGTTTTGAATGTTTTGGAGTGGACAATTGTGGGAGCCAGTGGAGTGGTTACTGGGTTGAGCAATTTCAACAAGCTCGGACCTATTATTAAGAAAAACTGTTTGATGCTCAATGAAGCCACCGGAAGCAAGTCTTATTACACTATTGTCGGAGCATTGGCTGTTGTTCATTTGATCTTCACCGTCGTGGTAAAGATCAGTTTCTTTGGCATCAAAGGTTCTGAGAAGTTGAATTAATTTTTTGATGATGTATATTATTTAGACTTTTTATTTTTTTTCATTTTTCATTTTGTATTTAGCTATAACATATATGCATCAAGCAAATTTTTATTGACACCACTACTATTTCCAGTAGAATCAGTTTTAGATATTTTATTTTTGCTAGGAAGCGAATTTTGCAACAGATCAGTTTTGATCTGAATTGGTTGGGCAGTTACGGTTTTATCATCGCTCAATTCACCTCTTGTATCTCTCATGATATATTCTGCATCGAATTCAAATTTGCCTTTGGTTTCTTCCAATTGGGTAGTGAATAATGATCCAGCAAGACAAATAAATGTAATTATCAAAAACAACCAACCTTTCAATCTTTGCAATAAAAATGGGAATGCCAAAGAAGTGCAAGCTTCAAATAACCAGTGCAAACTCATTATTACCACCCATCCTTTAATCCTTGAACTACTTGAGAAATTCTCAATAATATATAACCAAGATGTTGGTACTAACATTGTATAGTATATAACATCAAGGAACACGGTCAAAGCTAATATAAAAGAAGCCCTTTCATCAAAGAACTGTACGTTAATAAACCAATCAAATGGTTGTTGTTGAAATTCCAGTGATACAGTTTCCGAAAATGCTAAAAACACAATCATATAAGTAATCATAATTACCAGGATTATAAACATTCCAAATACCAAGACATCCTTTCGTCTCATCATATCAAGTATTAATATTGCAGCAACTGAAAACAAAACCCTAACCAGCAATTGGAACACTGTAACTGTATTCAAATTATCACCTTCAATATTACATGTTTGACAAATATAGTCCAAACTTTCCAGAATTTTACTGATCGAAGTAAAATCGATAAAGAATAACAACAACGTCCCCATACAAACCTCACGAATATATTTCTTGCCAAACAATCCATTGATTGAACAACTTTTAACACACACTCCCGTGGAATATTTCTTAATCACATAATGTTTATCACCTAATCTAATTCTTTCATCTTTATGTTTTCTTTTTTCATAACCTGAAGAATTCTTAACTTCAATCAGTTCCAAAACATCAGCTGCAGTTTGCCATTCAGAATTTGTTGCCAACCATTTGGGAGATTCGGGAATAAATATGAGGAAAGTTGCAGCTATAATCAATGGAATAACTTCAATTGCCCAATGTAATCGAGAATATTTAGATTCATTCAAAAAGTTTTCCGACATTAATCTAATCGTGTAAATAAAGAAATTACCCAAGGAACAATTAAATATGAATATAGATAAAATCCTACCTCTATTTCTATTGGGGATGATTTCATATTGATAGATTGGTATTGTTGCAAATGCCATACCAATAGCCACCCCATTGATAATCTTACCCATCATTAACATAGTTATTGTATCCAGAATAAAAGTGAAAATTATCCCAATTATCCAAACTATAGAAAGACTTTCCATCGATCGAATGAATCCAAAATGCTCTGCTATTTCACCGCCAATCACACTGCCAGCTTCAAAAATTAAATTGTTAGAATAATGAACAAAAAAAAAGATCACTTTTAATTCCTGGTTAGTTAATAATTACCTATTGCTCCTAAGAAATTACTTGATTTTAAGATATTTGTTTCCATTTTTGTTGGTTCTCGGTATAGGGTTGCCAATAGATTTGTATGACGAACACTAAGATATGAATACAATTCCATTCCTGAAACAAAACTGAACATGGAAATAATTAAACCAATTGCATAGAAATTATACAATTTCTTAATCTTCTTTACCGACTTCATTTAGTATATATATGTGTATGTGTATGTGTGTGTATGTTTTGATAATTGAAGATTGTATGGTTTGCAACTTCGTTATCTTTTTCCAGACAAACCAGAAGGGAGACAACACAAATCAGAAGGAAAAAAAAAAGGCGAAAGGATCTGGCGATAGTTGGAGGCAAACACAAACTTATCTTGTACTAATTATTTTTCTTTTTCCCTCAGGAGCTCTCTCTCTGTTTCTGGCGATTCCTTTTTTGGCATATACCCTCCGACCGACCGACCGACCGATCGACCTACAATGGACATAGACTACGAAACAGGAGAAGAAGATGAAATGAGGGTAAGAGAAGACGCTAACAAATATGAATTCCTTTCAATTGATGGATACATCAAACAAGACAAACAGAATGGAAACGAAGTGATTGTCAAACAAACATTATTGCATTCCCCAATTATCACGAATATTGTTCCGAAATTTAAGGTACAGGTTAATAAACCATTCAAAGGACTGTCGAGTGTATTATTCAACGATGAAGAATTTCAAACTTTAATACCCAAGGAAGATGATTCCCAATTCGATGCGTTCAATGATATCGATGAAGATGAAGATGATTTACTATTTCTTGGAGCGTCAACAAACGAGTCAACAAATACTGTCAATGATGATAACGCAAACTCAATTCCTCCTTCGTCACACATTGAAAATATTATGGTGTTAGTGAAGTATCTGTCTATTGTTATTGATGGAATTGAATTTTCCACAAAATCAACAATCAGGTCTTCGTGTGTTATCAAAGCAAGTACACCAGATGATGAAGATCATTTATTAATTTCATTGAAATCAGGTTATTTGCTATTGATTCGAATATATTACGTTCCACGATATTATAAAGACAATGATTATACATATCAAACACAAAAGACAATTCCTAAAGATGAAGGAAATTCCATATATAAACCATTTATCATTCAATGGTGGGATACAGGAAGTAATATTGCATGTCCAAATTTAGATTCATGTGGATATCTACTACGATCATCACCATCGGGATTATCAACTGTTGCATGTTCAAGTTCAAATATATTTCGTTTATATATGACGCAGCAAAATTCAAATAATAATGGTAATAATAATGGGACAGTGTTACGAAATCATATCAATATCCCAATTGATGGATTTATAGTTGATGCATGTTTTATTGAACCAAATTCAACTAATGTACCTACTGATGTATTTTTTGCCTTGATTTTTACCGAAACCAGAAGATTAACTATCAATTTATTCTCGTGGTCAAGTTCAGAAGGTGTTTGGCAAGGATATAATAAGGATGTATTACCATTGGAAAATACATTTGAAATTCCTATATTTGTTGTACCATTAAAAGCCAATGGTTCGTTTTTATTTGTTTCACCGAATAAATTAACTATTATTACCATGCATAATATTATATCTGCTCATTATGATTTTCAAGTGGTTGATTCACCATGGATGGATTCATCTTTCCCCACATCATATCATATACCTACTACCAATATATCTTCATTAGAAATTAACAATATGGATGAAGTTCTTATATCTACAGATAATGGAGTTATTTATTTGATCACTGTTATTGATAACACTTTTGGAAGTAACACCAGTCCTGTAGTACGAGTTGCAGATGTTGTATCACAGTTTTCAATGGAGAAACAAGATGATAAATTTAGATTTATTTATACTAGTGATAGTGGTAGTGCAAGTAAGGATATATTAATTGATGAATTATACGGGAAGGAATATTTATCTGATGTAACCCATCCTTCGAAATTAGCATATAGTGAGGCTAAATTAATTGAAGATTTTAGATCATGGGCACCACTTGTTGATGTATCAATTATTGATAGTACTAATCATATCAAGAAAGAAGGGGATATAATACCTAACAAACAAGAACTTTGGGGTATTAGTGGCATTGGGAAACGAACCAAATTAAATCATTTTAGATTTGGGTATTATGGGATTAGGAAAAGTAATACTTATGAAAAGTTAAGGAAATCCATTGGATTATGGAAATTACAATATAAAGATAATTCATATTTATTATGTTCATTACCATTTGATTCGGTATTATTAGAATATCAAAAACATTCCAAGGATGCATTTGTTGAAGTTCAAGATTCTAAATTAATTACCAATAATCTGACATTATTTGTTACTGTGATTGGGGAATTTTATTTACTTCAATTAACTCAAGATTCAATTACAATATCTGATTTGTTTTACCATAAAATCACAGAATTTGTACCATTTAAAATCATGTTTGTTGATGTTTTCCAAGATGTTTTAGTCATGATAGTGGAAGAAATAAGTGGATGTATTAAATTGAAGATGCTGAAGATAGCCCAAAAGGAATTATCCCCAGATGAAGGTAATGATATATCTAATTATTTTGAATTAATTTTGGAACAAGATGTGGTGGACGTCCAACCTAGTATGTTGAAAGTATTTTCTCGAAATGATTGTATGATAGTATGTGTTGGAAGTTTTGAAGGTTTTATTACATTTTATACCGTTAAAGAAGGAGATTTGTTTCAATGCAGTACTTATGAATTATGTCAATATTCCCCATACAGTCGGGATGAGATTACTACTTTGGATGTAATTATTCCACATGAAATGATGATTATTAATGATGATATTATGGTTGCAACAAAACAAGGTTATATAATTAAGTTTAATTTAAGTGACACACAATTATCATGCAAGTATTTCTTAAGATTAGGATATTCCCAAGTGAAGATTATCCCTACTGGTGATCCAAATTTAACATTTGTTCATTGTGGGAAATTATGGTTATTTAATAATTATAATTCTGAATTTTTCCCCAATCAAGTATATTTTGATGATACGTTTGATAGATTAATGGTTGAAGGAATAGAATTAGGTACATCTAAAAATAATTCCAAATTTAAGAAATTAGCTTTAATTAGGGATAATGGATTGGTTATTTGTCAAATATCAACATTTATGAAACCTTCAATTAAACAAATTAATAAGATTGAAAATGGCAAAAAATTGATTTATATCCCTCATATCTCAACATTTGTTGTCTTGTGTCATCATGCAAAGAATAAATTGGTTTGTATTGATAAGAAATCAATGAAGAATTTCCCACATCGAGAAACAAACCTTAAATTGAAAAATGATAATCGTGATGAAGATAATGAATATTGTATTTTTCAACAAGATGAAATTCCTCAATGTGTGAATATTTGGGAAGTTAATCGAGGTCAAACCCAACAACAACCACAACAAGGTTCTGAATCCAATAAAAGAATTTCTAAAAAAATACTTATTGGATGTTCAAAATTAACATCAGGAATAATTAAAGTATTAGATTTCAAAAAAATTAAAAATGAAATTACGGGACAACCAATGATTTTAATTACGGAATTAACTTCAATTGAACTTGATTTTCCAATTTCAAATATTGTTCAATTTAAATCATTAATATTATTTACTAATGAAGAATCAATTTATTCAACATCATATAATGAATTAGAAAAACGATTTACTCCTATTAAATTACTCAAGACATTACCTTCTAAAATCATCACCATTAATGAATCCAAATCAAAATCGAAATCAAAATCAAAATTTAATCCATCATCAATATCAACATCAACAATTGAACTAGAAGATAATGTTGCAAGTACAAGTGATCAAGGAGAAGGAGAAGGAGAAGGAGAAGATATGTTATTAGTATCAACAAATTCTGATTCTATATATCAATTTATTGAAAAAAATCAAGAATTAATTTATTATTCAAGTGATCCAATAAGTAATTCTTATATTAATCAAATTAAAATTAATAATTATTTAATTTCAGGTGATAAAATTCATGGAAATATATCAATATTTAAAAATTTAAAATTTGATCTCAATTCAAATACAAATACTAGGAGTACTGATAATAATAAGGGAAATTCAAGGATAAATTTAGGTATAAATGGTATTCCAAGAGTTTATATTTCTAATTTATTAAATCCTTGGATCTTACAAAACAATGAACATCAACATCATCATCAACAACAACATCTACAACAAAAAAGTGTTGTTGTTAAAGATAATGGTGATAATTATGGTCAAAGTGTGATTTGTATTTGTATAAATGGAGAAATTACAAATTATCGAATCTTGCCCATTATTAAAACCATAAATAATATTCAAGAATTATCAAATGTAAAATCAAAATTAATTGGAAATAATAATAGCAACAGTGGTGGTGGAGATAATAATAATAATTGGAATTCAATATTGATAAAAAAATTACAAACTCCATTTATTAATAAACTTAGTGGAACAGGATTATTATCATTAAATAAACCAAAATTTGATTATCTTATAAATCAACAATTAATTGAATCATCATGTTTAATTGATTATGATTTGGATGAATTAAATAATCATGATTCAATTATAAATTTATAATTTTCCTATAAATTAAAAAATGATTATAAATTTTTTTTTTATTATTATTGTATTTATATATATATATATATATAGTATTATTAAAATTGACTATTACACCACATCATCTAATATAGTTGAACTTTTTGTCTTTAATCTTTGTCTTCTATAAGTTCGAGCATCAGATAATAATAATTCTTTATCTTTACTTGGTGAAGTATTTGTTGAATCACTACTATCATTACCTCTTAATTCATCCAATAAATTCTTTGCACGAGATCCAACATTATCACCACCATCACTATCACCATTATTATCATTATCACCAGTAATATCGATATCTTTTTCAGTATTGACAGTATCAACAGTAGTATCCCCATCACCAATTTGATCACCTTCCAATTGTGATGCTGTTGTTATCATTGATGTATCATTATTAAAACTTTCATCCATAGGTGAAGAATCACCATGTTGGTTATTATTAATATGATGATGATCACCAATTTCTTCATCTAATGATGTGGTACTTGCATTGGTATGAGTACTACTATTACTTGGTGATAAATTAGATTTCTTTCTTTGACTATCCAAAATTTGTTTTCTCATTAATGCTCTCTTTCTAGCAGATGCTGATTCTCCTTTAGCAGGAGCAGCAGCTTTTAATCGTTGTAATAAACTATCCATAACTCCACCAGATCCATCATCATTTCCTTCTGCACCTGAACCTTCGGTTGATTCTGCATCAGATGATTTCTCCTTCTTTGGAATTTCCAATAATTTCTTACGTTGTTCATAAATTCGTAATTCTTCTTCTCGTTTCATATTTTCCCCTTGAACTCGTTTGAAATCTTTAATGAAATTTGTAAATTTAGAAATAAATGAATTCTTAATAAATGAATCATTACTATCTTCACCAAAATAAATCATTAAATTATCAAATTCCTTCATGGTATAATTAACTTGATCCAATAATAAATCAGACTTTCTTTTAGCTCTTGGTAAATTAGGTAATACCGCTTTTAAGATTCTATCCAGAGGATTGAATTTAGAAATATCACTTAAATTACCCACATCAATTGAACTTTGAACATTCTTGATATTTTGAACATATTCTTGACAATCATTATTAATATTTTCAATTGAAAATTTGGCAATTTCATTACAACGTGATAATTCATCAATAAAATTTAATAATTCAGGATATTGTTGACGTATAACTTTTTCAACATAATGTAAAAATGTCATACTATTCTTCTCATCCTTCATAAAACTTAATCGTTGTAAGGAATTCAATTTAAACCCTTTAGCTTGTTTAGCGGAATCATTCATATAATTACCAACAATTAAAATAATTTCAAACACTCCCTTCAAATTCTTGGAATTTTTAATGGAATCAACTGATTCATCAATAAGTCGTAATTTCTTAACCAATTCTTCATAATCACGTTCATAATTTGATACAACTGTCAAAGCTCTAATTCTGGATTTCCAATAATGTTGTAAATTGTACATCAATTCCAAATAGATTCTATCAGGACGTTGTAATTCATTTGGATCTTTATCAGGTTTACTAATTTCCCCTTCAGTCTTATAATCAGTGGAATAAGGTTCGAGATTTCTTGCCAAAGTATTACTAACTTCAATAATTTCTTCTTTACCAAAAAAATCTAAAACTGCAGGATTACTGATAACATCTTTATCACATCTCAACACTTTAATAATAAATTCTTCATCGCTTAATGAATTAAAAGCATGTAAATTAATACTAAATTGTTGTGAAATATCTCTTCCCAAAAATGTAATCTTATTGACATCTTCTTTACGTTTAGTGGCCAATCTCTTGGCTTCTTTTGCGGCAAAGATAAGTTCAATTTCATCAAAGACCCCTTTAGACATCAAATCATTAATAAATGCTGGGTCATTAGATTCTTTCCAAAATGAATTACCAAATTGACTATGATCAAGTTTTTCCCAATGCAATTGTTTCAATTTCTTCTTTGGTCTAGGAATATTATCAAATGGAGAAGTTAATGGTGAACCATCCGGTGAAACGATATTTCTACTCAAGAAGCCACCACCAGAAGATGATCCTGGGAAAGGAGGTGGTGGTGGAGGAGGAGTAGATGAACCACCACCATTTAAGAATGCTGGAGGTGGTGGTGGCGGTGGAGGTGGAGGAGGAGGAGGAGGTGGAGGTCTAGTTGCAGTTCCACCCAACATTTCTGGCATTGGAGGTGGCGGAGGAGGAGGAGGAGGAGGCGGAGGTGCACCACCAGAAGACGAAGCAGGAGTTGATGATAATGAATCGCCTTTTGGTGTCTCTGGTTGAACATTAGCTGGCAGATCAAGTTTAGGACTTTGTTCAATGCCATGTTCATTTGCACTTGCACTTGCAATTGGTGGAGCTTGACTAACTTTTGAACTCAATTCTTCCAAAAATTTAGGATTCATAGCATCCAATGTTGTATTTCTATTGTGTCTCTTTTGAGTTCTTGGCAGAACCATATTAGGAGCTTCAATATGAACTTGTCCTTTAATGTATTTACTTTCAATTCTATCAAATACTGAACTTCTATTACTTTCTTGTGGAGTACTTGGAGCACTTGGAGTTTTCATCTTCTTTGCTGCTGCTAATTGTCTTCTTAATTCTTCACGCAATTGTTCAGCTTCTAACAAAACTTCTTTAGTCTTTTCTTTGATGGAATCATCGGTTGATTGTTGATTGAAATGATATTCTTCTGTATCATCTTGAATGGAGAAATCAATATTAAAATCTTTGAAATTATTCTCCAATTCTTGTAATCTTTCCATGGCCAAGAATTTTTGTTTATTAAACATTGAACTGGTATTATATTTCATGATATCATTAGATTCACTTTGTAAATTGGATAATTTCTTTCTTAATTGATCAAGTCTAACCAAATCATTTTCACGAATAGCTCTTTTTGGTCCATCAAATGGTAATGGGGGTATAACAACTTCTTCTTCCTTTTCTTCTTCTTCGTCGTCTTCTTCGTCCTCTTCTTGATCTGAGGGTTCTTTTGATTCAAGTTCACTTTCTGATTCAATTTCTTCAACTTTAGGTTTTTCAACTATAGGTTTTTCTTCTACTGGTTCAGTATAAGTTTCAAAATCAGTCATTTCTAACTCTCTGGCCATATTTTCAATATCACCCATTTGATCTCTTAATGCTCTTAATCTTGTCAGGGGTTCAACATGGGTACCTAATTGACGATTATCCAATTTATATTCAGCTCGACGACGATGAATTTGTTTCTTTAATCTTGAAGCCAATTCTTCATTGGTGGTAGTTACCAGAATAGTTGTTTTGCCTAATCCTTTTCTTGGCTCATTAGGTTCAAATTCATTGTTATTAATCATAATTAATAATTCTCTCATTTCCAATTCCAGTTCTTGTTTTTCCTTCATATATTTTGTTTTGACATGTTCCAATTCTTCATTCAATTCTTCTGTACTTCTTCTGAATCGGGAAATAATCAAATCACGTTCTCGAACATCATTCATTAAACTTTCAATGTATCCATCAACTCCCATTGATAATTGTCTTGTCATATCATCTCTTTCAGCGGTTGCTTCTTCCGCCATTTTTCGATACATTTTCACATCATCCAAGGCTTTTCTGTACATATCATCAGTACTCATATTAGAAATTAATTTATTAATGGCGATATTAATCGCAGAATCTTCATTTGTGGTTCGAACAGAAGAAATATTTTGTACTAATCCATCCAATACTCTTAAACTTCTTGTCATTTCATGAGGATCATTTCTTTTATCTGATTGATTTAAAAATAAATGTTGAATGGCACTTACAAAATGACCTGCACCTTCGGAATTTTTCACATTTGTCCACATGGATTGAACCAAATTAACAGGATCATTAAAATCAATATCTTCTTGATTTTCTCCATCGCCAAAATTTGCATTATATTTCAAATCATCTTCATCATTTGTTGCATCATCTTTATGTCTAACAATCATATTATCCAATTCATCATTACCCAATTCTTGAAATTTAGGAATGATTCTATCTAGTCCGGCAGCTTTAAATTGTGCTCGTAAATGTATTCGTACTCTGAAATCGGTTCCATTAGCAACAATTACATTGATCAACAACATGGTAGCGATACAATATTCTACCAAATGACTTTCCAATTGATTTCTGGCATTGATAACACTACTGGAACGGTTTGCAGGGGTATTACCACCTGCATAAGCTGATTTTAATTCATCACTGGCACCAACATCTGAATTTTTATATTTACCTCTTGCATCAATTGTTTTTTCCACTACATTTAACCATAATTCAAATCGTTTATAATTTTCTGGTAATGGAGCTTTTCTTGTTAATTTTCTTGGACTGGAATTATTACTACTGGAATTATTATTTTCATTTATAGATTCAAATTCAATGGTTGGTTTTTCAGTAATTGAATCCAAAGCTTTTAAAACTTTATGATATCTACCATTATCATTTGCACTATAAGAAATCATAAATGTTAAAGTATCGGTAGCTAATTTTCTTGTTATGATTCTCGGAGATAATAAGGAACCGGATACGGCATTAACAAATACATCAACATCAGTTTTAATTCGTTCCGCTCCTAAACGTTGATTCATTAAACATTTCAAGGATTGTAAAACATTAACTTCTTTATCAAAAATATCATCATTAATGTCGATAATATTATTTCTAAACATTTCTTCTTGTAATTTTGTTAAATAAGCCAGTAATAAAGTATCACCTTGACAATCATAAACAAAACTTCTAACCCAATCGATTGGTTCACTTCGTAGAGCTATCCATAATGAACTTAATTGATTTGTGGTGATTGTTTTTGCCATTAACCATTTTGCATATTCTTCCGGTAGAAAAGAATTTTGTTGATTTGCATATCTTTGTTGACGATCGAAATCTGCTCTTGCATCTTGTTCAATCATCATCCATTTTCTTTCGATATCATAATTTAACATTTCTCTTGTTGCTTGTGGAGGTAAAGATTTAAAATTTAATTTTTCCAACAATTCCTTAAACATACGTTCAATTTCAAATGCGGAATTTGGACGCTCCAATTGAAAAGAAGTTGGTCTTCTAAAATTACTAATGGAGACATCATTTGATTTGATTATTGGTCTTGAAATTGATAGATTAGTTGCTTTTCTACTTAATGGATTGTGAGATAATGTTGATGATTTATCATGATGGGATGCTAAAGTGGAAAATGAGGAAGAACTTATATGTCTATTATGGTGGGAGGATGAAGAAGTGTTGATGGTATTTAAATCCTGAGCATTAGAATATGAAGTTGAAGTTGGTAATGTGGATGATCTTATGGATGATGGATGAGTAGAAGTCATGGTCAGTCTTTTACTGTTTCTGCTATTGGCAGAATTAGTTGATATTATACTTTCGGAATCATTTATAGATGAAATATCGGAAATATATTCGTTACCGTTGACGTTGGTGTTGTTGACGTTTCCGTTGACGTTGTTTTGTTTATCTTTATTTCGTCTAATGCTAAAGATTGAACTTCTACTGTTTGTGTTATTTCTTGAAGGGGATGTATTCTGATTGTGGTTGTTTTGGTTGTTGTACGGTTGGGATTTATTTAACTCTTCATTAATCCTTGGATTTAGATTATTTGAAGATATGGAGTATTCACTTGGTCGTCTTCTCATTTTTGATTTATTGGTTGCTTGATGTTGATGTTGAGGTTGAGGTTGAGGTTGAGGTTGAGGTTGGGATTGATCTGAATAATTGATTTGATCAATCAGTCTATTTGAAGCAGTTGACAACAATATGGTAGTGATGGGATAAGATTATGAGGGAGAGAGGTAGGGAGGAAGTGGGATAGTTGTAGATTGTTGTTGTAGGTAGTAGATGGTAAATGACAATGAATGATTGGATTGTCGGTAAAAATGTGTTGTTGTAAAGGGAGAGAGAGAAAGGTTCGGTGGTAAAAAAAAAAAAAAAAAAAAATGGAAGACAAGGGAAAAATAAAAATAAAAATAAACGTAAAAAAAAAAGACGCCAGCTAAAAAAAATTTAAATTTTGGTTGTCTAAAGAAGAAAAGAAGGAAAAAAAAAAAAACTTCTGTACTTAATGGTGTTAATGTTAGTATAGGAGTTAGTGTAGGTATTGATGTTGATGATGTAACTTGTTTCAAATTTGTTTAGAGAACGGTTTTATAGTTGTAATGTATATGTATAAGAAACCCAAAGTGAGGTGAAGTAAGAAATGAAATTTGTTTCAGATTTCAATGTTAAACAGAAATTAGCAAGTAAAAGTAAAACTACAGTATGGTGAAAGTACTAGTACTAGTAATGGTAATAGTAATGTAATTAATTTGTACTAATTGGGATAATTGATTGGCAATGAGGTTAGTTTTTAACTCTAGTACTAGTACCTAATAGTTTTTAGTTGTAGTAAGAGATATTGCCGGTTATTGTTATTGTTCTTGTTATCCATGATCTTAATCTTTCTTTTGTATTTTGTTTTTTAAGGGACACGTAATTTATTAAGCTTTTAAGTTGCCCAGCAAACAAATAAATATAAGAATGTTACACACAAAATAAAGTGTTATTTTGTTATATATATATATATCTAATGTATGGATGTAAGGATGCAAAAAAAAGTATTTAAACTCACAGACGCGTAAATTTTTGTCTCTTTTGGTGTTAATTGTTCAATTGTTCAATTATGTACAATCCACACAATTGGGCTGGTAAATGAGACAAAAAGAGACAGAAAGAGAGAGATTCAATCCACGCATAATTGTTCATCGGTTATATCAATTTATATATAGAAACTACACAATAAGGATATATATATATATTTATAAAGGAATGAAAACTTAATTAGCCGAATAGGATTTATTATTGTGTATTATTACCCATTCACGTCTATACATGAAATAAAAGTTTTGGTCTATTGATGTTCAAATGAGCCTTGTTTATTCCAATCTCTAACCAGCATACTCAATCAACTCATTAACTCATCAGCTCATCAACGTATCCGTTTTCATTCCATTTATCCGATGCATAATCGCGTAAATAATACATATTCTTACATCAATGTAAATAAATAAAAATAAAGGGAAATAATTTTTTGGATTCAACTATCCGCGTTTCCTGACTTAGATTTGAGAAAATTTATCGTCTAAAGTTAATTAATTGATATCAGACGCGTTTATTAGTACCATTATCAGTAATAGCAGTAATAATAGCAGTAGTAGTAATAGTAATAGAATTATTATAGGGGATGGATGGATGGATGGATGGATGGATTTACTGGTTTAAGTAATCTTTTTTTTTATCCGAATTAATTAACCAAATCAATCAAAAATAAGTTTACATTATTTTTTGATCAATCCCAATCTCCTCTTCTTCCTCTTCTGTTATCATAAAAAAAGAACAAGCTAATATCATGTTAAATAATAAATCAAAAATCTTAAAAGAGACGAAAAAATTCTACGTATTTGTCGTCTAAGCTAGAAGGTCACTACTAAAATTGAAAATTACAATACTATTCCTTCATTGTCACCGTCATCGTCACCGTCACCAGGATAAAGTAATCTTTAATGAAAAGTTAACAAATCTTCTTTTTCTTCTTCTGCAAGTAACTCTATTTTATTGTACTATCATCAAATTGGTGATAGTAACCCAACACAAACAGAAAAAAAAAAAGGGAATTTGTTAATATTGTGTATCTTTATTTAGTGTTGCAAAATAAAAATCAATCAATCATAATGATTAGAAGTTTCATATATAAGATAATCACTAATATCTATTATCAATTCTTCCCCTTCCCTGAATTACAATCACAACCAAATATTAGTAAGGAAATTTCTCAACAATCACAACAATCACAATTAATAATTCCATTACCAATTGAACAAATAATTATTGAAATAATTAATATTTTTCCAAATTCAAAATATGATGATGGATCATTTGCTCCGTTAATTTTACGACTTGCATGGCACTGTTGTGCCACATATGATATTACCACTGATAGTGGAGGATCGAATGGATCCACCATGAGATTTTTACCTGAATTAATTGATGAAGGAAATAAAGGATTATATATTGCCATGATAATTCTTTTACCCATTAAATTAAAATATCCTATAATTTCATTTGCTGATTTATGGACCTTAGCGAGGCAAAATTGCCATTGAATATATGGGGAGGCCCCAATATAATTTGGAAAAATGGTAGAATTGATTGTTTAAATGATAAATATGTTCCACCAATTGGTAGATTACCCTTTGCAAATAAAGATTCAAATCATATAAGAAAAACATTTACCAGAATGGGTTTTAATAATCAAGAAACGGTGGCTTTAATTGGAGCTCATGGAATTGGAAGATGTCATATACATTTTAGTGGATGGGAAGGTAAATGGACAAAAAATCCATTAAAATTTTCCAATGAATTTTTTAAAGTATTATTAAATGAAAATTGGCATCAAGGGGAAATTAAAGAAACAGGAAAATTACAATATTTTAATTTTGACGAATCTTTAATTATGTTAAATACAGATATGGAATTATTAAGGGATAAAGAATTTCTTTATTGGGTTGAAATTTATGCTAAAGATGAATCAATTTTTTTTAAAGATTTTGCTAATGCATTTTCAAAATTATTAGAATTAGGGATTAAAAGAGATAAATATGGTAGAGTATTACCAAAAAAATAACTGAGATAAAGATTGATAAAATATTATAATAAAAATATTTTATATTTTTGTATATTGTTGTATTGTATTGTATGAAACAATTTATCAATTTAAATAGCTATGTAAAAAGTAAATATATATATAAGTATATATTTAAGTAATCTCGTAATCAGTCGTTAAATAATAAAAACAAAACAACTCGTTAATATGTAAATCATTTAATCATTAATTCATTAAGTCATTCATTCATAATCTTTTTTGGCACTATGATAGTTAACAGAATAATCATCCTTTAAAATCTTCTTCAATTTTTGATTCTCCTTTTGAATTTCAGCCAAACTCTTCTTCAATTCTTGATTTTCTGAAGATAAAAATTCTTCAATTACACTATGAGCACGATCTCTACGAACCATATCTTCCATAGTTGGTTCAGCTTCAATAACAGCAACTTCATCATCATCATCGTCTTCATCATCGTCATCATCAAATACTTCGTCGTCGTCTTCTTCCTCTTCATTAGCGTTAAGATTGACATCATTAGAATGATCAGCATTAACCATGGATAATTCATCCTTCTTTAATTCATCAACATCTTCACCAACAACAAAATCTTCTGAAAGCTTACGTTTTTTATCCATAACGTAAGCATCTTCGTGACTCATCTTGGAAAAAATAGATTAGATAGTTAAAATAGATAGTAGTAGTAGTGAATTAATCTTGTCGTAGAAACAAAACAAGATAGTTAAGTATAGGGGGGTTTAAACAATAATGTATATAAATACAAAATGTGTTGATAGAAGAAGAAGAAAGAGAAGTAGAAGTAGAAGTAAAAAAGTTGTTGGATTAAATAATTAAAAGGGAGAGAGTATTTATACTAAGAAAATACAAGACAAGAATAGGGGGGGGGAGATGAATTAAGGAAAGGAAAGAATAACAAAGTAAAAAAGTAAGAGAGAGAGAAAGAGAGAAAGTTGCAACCAATTATTATTATTATTTGTTGTCTTAAGATCATCAATTAAAACACAAAATAAGAAAATGAGGAGAAGTAAAAATGAAACAGAAAGCAACACACTCAACACAACACAACAGTAAAAAAAATCTCCCCACATTTTATTAACAATTAGCAATAAAATAAATCATTCAATCTTATCAATTAATTAATATTAACTCATAATATTAACGAATGAATTACATCCAAACATCAATTTACTCTCTTTTGACGAAATCAACAACATCTATTATTATTATTATTATTATCATTATCATGTCGTGTGATTGGTTATCTCATCTCATTCTATACACACACACTTTACACACACTTACTTCCTAAATCGTAAGACTTTCTTAATACAAATATTCATTACTACTACATTAATAATAATATTATTACTACTACATTAACTAATATAAACCCTTTGATCCATATAGACCATATCTATTTCATTACAGTTCATTATTTACTCCTATTACTCCTATTACTTATCTCCACCCACAATTTATGTATATAATCCATTGTTTCATTGATTGAATAGATTGATTCATTTCTATTATGTATTATGATATTCACCTATATTTTGTTCAATATCTTTTAAAAATTGTTGTAAAGTTGGATTTTTCCTTGTCACCATATATATATCCTTAGGTTCAACTATATTTCTATTACCATGTTGACAAAATAATTCTAAATCTTCTCCTAAATTAATCAATTGATTAAATACTAATTCAACCAATTGAGCTGTAAACATTGGGGTTGCAATTATATTACTACTACTACTAGTATCTTCTTGTTGATCTTGTTGTCCTTCTTGTTGTTGTTGATTTAGATCGTTTAATTTCTGTTCTACTATTTTGGCAACATGTAGATATACTGCTGATTTTAATTGTAATGCTATTTCCTCTTTACTTTGTTTAACCATGATTGATTGATTGATTGATTGATAATTTAATACTGATGACGACAGACGTGTATTGATTGTTTTGTTTTACTTTTTTCAGTTCTCTGTAAAAAAAAAAAAAATAAAAGTGTGTCATGTGTCATGTGTCATGTGATATGTCGTATGTCGTAAAATATCAACTGTTTTTTACTCCGAGATTAATTCCGTGTGTCGCAAATTCTAGAAAAAAAACAATAAATAATAAAAAAAAACGGAGAACAAAAGTGCGGGCGGAGGAGAGAATGCTGGAGAAAAGGAGAGGGGAGACATTCCAACAATAATAATAATAATAAAAATAAAAATAATAAAAAACGTTTTTTAAATAAATTTCAATATATTTTAATCAAATATAGTTATCAAACAAAGTTATTAAACAAGGTTATATATATAATATATATATAAGAACATACGGCACAACATGTTCCCCTAATTGTTATGTTCATATAGTCTAACTAACTTTTTGGATGAACTGATAACACAAAATGCCGTGGTGGTGCCATGGGAAGGAGGGAGAGATTGTCTCATATCCCCGCCACCACCATTAGTCAAAAGTATTTATCGTCTAATCTCTCTCTGACTTCATACATATTCTGTATTGACAGATACTTTTAATTGATACTCACATTTACATTTACATTTACATCTACATCTACATCTACATCTTCATCTGTGTTGGTATATATATCTATATTGATTGTTATTTGATTGTACAGTTAAAATGTCGTCATCTGATCCCCTCTTACCCTTACCCTTACCCTTCAATGTTTTAATTTTTTTATTGTTTCGTTTAACTTTACATTGTTTTTAGTTTTACTTTTGAAATAATATTACGGACATTGAAATAGATATAGACAATTTATAAATTAATATTAGCAGATCTAGCTATCAGCCACACACACAATAAAAAGGCATTTTAATTTAGACAAGATCAATAAAACTACCCACCCACACTACCCACACACGTTCTATTATATTTGTCTCTCTCTCTATCTCTCTCTATTTATTGATCCTTCCAATATCATTTTTTTTTTTTAAATGTCGAATTTGGCTTAGTTGATGTCTTTTTTTTTTTTTTGTAATTCTCTCCATATGACAAATAATTTTGACACCTACACTATAAATTTGACTTACTTGAATTGACAATTTTATTTCAACACACCACTTAATTTATATTGTATTCCCCTTTTTTTTCTTTTCTTTTCTTTTCGTTCTTTTCTTTCTTTTACAACAAATTTTCATTCATTCAATTTCAATTAATCAATCAACTAATTAATTAATTAATTTTTTTTTTTTTTTTTACAACCAACTCAATTTCCAATTCCAATTCAATTCCATTTCCATTTCCATTTCCATTGAACCCTTTTACTATTAAACCTTTTACTTTCACTTACATCATTAACAGCCCCCAGAAATAGCTTTATTATTAATACTAATAATAATATTTTTATAATATGACATCAGTTGTCAATAATAATACTGGTGGTACTTCAACAACGACTGCTACTACTACTGCTACCCATACAACTCCTTTAATTAATAATGATAATCCTTCGGTACTATCCTCAACCCCATCGGAATCTTCATCATCATATATTAAAACAAAAAAAGGTATATCTTATGCCTTGGGTGATACAAGTACAAATGAAAATCATATTCTACCCATTAATGCAATCCAATATTCCTCTTTAACTTCACAATTATACACTGCCGGAAGGGATGGTAATGTTAAAGTATGGGAATCAAATGATCTACAACAAGACCTTCCCCTTCCTAATTCACAAACAGATTCATTCCCTGATTGTCTAGATTTAGATGAAAAAATATTACGATTAGAAACTTCAATTTCTTCAAATCCAATTTCTTATTCATCAATTCATAAAAATTCATCATTTTCAATTATTAAAAATCATAATCTTCATTTTGATTGGATAAATGATCTACAACTTATTAATAATGATAAAAATTTAATTTCTTGTTCAAGTGATTTATCAATTAAAATTCTCGACTTATTTTCCCTACAACCCTTTGGTGATAATGATGATGATGATGATGATAAGACTGGTTCCCCATCAATTGTACATAAATTACCCAACATCCATACAGATTACATTAAAAAATTATCTCCATTTAAAGGTCAATCAACTTTAGTAAGTGGAGGTTTGGATGGTCGCATGGTGATTTGGGATTTAAATCAATCAAAACCTTTACAAGTTTTAGAAAATAAAGCAACAGGATCTTTAGTTACTTCAATTTATTCATTGGCAAATAATAATTCCAATATTATAAGTGCTGGAGGTCCAAGTAATACCATTAATGTATTTGATAAAAGAACAGCAAATCCATTTATTAGAAATTTAATTGGTCATCAAGATAATATTCGATCTTTATTAATGAATGATAAATTCATCTTGAGTGGTTCATCCGATACCACAGTTAAACTTTGGGATTTACGAACATTTAAAGTTTATAAAAATTTTGATATTCATGATTATTCAGTTTGGTCATTATATAGTCCTGATGACGAATTTAAAACGTTTTATTCTGGTGATAATGATGGTAATATTATCAAAACTGATTTATCCAAACTTTTCATTCATAATAAAAATACCGATGAATTTAGATATAATGTTAGTGAAAATACCTTGTTGGATGAAAAATTGGGGATTTCAACATTTGTTGCTAAAAGTACCACTCCTATCTTGTCTATTTGTCATGAACCAAAAGAAAATACCATATTTACCACCAATTATCAATCATTGGATAGATTTATTGATCCCGATACTTCACAATTAGCTCAATATCAATATCTTCGACATAGTTTGGATTATGCCGCTAATCGTGAAAATCCATACCCTGATGATTCATTAATTAATGATGTTCCTTCAAGTACACAAAATGAAGATTTAAATTCCGATTTCTATGATTTGATAAGTCATTTATCAATGGATACCAATCCTAATAATATGGATTTACAAAGTACTTTTAGTCATTCTGCATTCCCTGATGGAACTCCTCCAACTTTGGATCTTGCTACTGCTGCTGATGATAATAATGATGGAGAATTTGATAATGAAGAGAAAGATGAATATATTTCAATCTTTTTGAATGTAAATGGTGGCCCGTCACGTGAGTTTATAAATGCTTATAATGAAGAAGAGGAGGAAGACGAGGAGAAGGAAGCAGGAAGAGGAGGAGAAAAGCAAGATAAGATAAAAAGGAATACAACAAACGAGGAGAATGATGAAGATGATGATGATAGACTTGATTTGACACCAGTTGAAATTTTACTTAATCCAATTCCAGCTGATCAAATAACCCTTGTTCCATTTAATATGGAGCCAACCAATCAATACAGTTTATTTCCAAAAAGTATTGTGGCAAAGAAAATGATTAGTAATAGAAGAAAAATCATGGTTTTATATGTTAATGGAGATATTGAATTATGGGATTTACTTACTTGTAAAGTATTACAAACATATCCCCATAAGCAACAGAATATATTTTTATCACGGAAAGATTTAGATGAAAGAATTCGAGAATTGGAGATGTTAGTTCAATCACATCAATCGAAACATACATTGAATAATTGGTGTGAAGTTGAAATTAAATCAGGAAAATTATTGGTTACAATAAAGGAAACTTCATTTTTAAATGTTGAAGTTTATTATGATGATTTAATAAATCTGTATCCATTTTTGGATATTAATACCCCGGAAAATTCAAATAGATTTAAGAACAATAAAAAACCAGAGGTTTCGGATGATGATAGATTTTATCTTGGTATTATTATGTTGAATTCTATTTTCCGAGAATATTCCTTGTATGAAGAAGAATTTGATTTACAATTAAGAGAAGAATTGAAAACAATGAAATTGAAAAATAAAAATAATAATGGTGATAACAATGGTAGTGGAACTGGTAGTAGTTCAAGTATTAAAAAATTGAAATATTTTGGGAAAAAATCCCTGAAATTAAAGGATTCATCAAATCCGTCATCAGCAGCAACTTCTACCAATAATAGTGTTGTTGATTTTGCAATTTCAAATTCCAATGACTATGGTAATGGTAATGGTAATGGCAATAATAAACTTTTTAATGTGTTAGATTTTATTGGTTCAACTGAAGAGCAATATGCAAATGCAGCAAGTGATTATGGAGATACAATTATGAAATTATTACAAGTTAATAAAAAGATTTATTGGGATAAATATAATTCACCAAACTTTAAAAATAATGGATATAAGATTGTGGATTCAATTCTTAATGTTGATCAAATTACAACTCTGTCATCAAATGGTAAAGATGTTGATTTAAGATATTATCCAATTATTTCCAGTAAATTTTTTCCACAAGAATTAACCCTTCGAGTATTTGAATATTCATCAGAATTAGGGAATTATCGTGATTTATGTTCATTTCAATTTAAAGATTTAATGAATTTATCAAAAAATTATTCTTTGGTGCAAGATTTACGAACTATTTTACCAAGATGGATTGGACAACCTATATTATATAACAAACATCCAATTAAAGAATCACCTAAATTAACATTTCAATTAACAGAAGTTGATTATTCCACTTTACCTGCAAGTATTAAAATTGGAGGTAAATCACAAAAGAAAATTAAGAAATTACCTGATGTTGAAGGATCAATTAAATTAACTTCCCATAATATGTTACGAGTATCAAAAGTGTTGAGTTATTTAACGGATAAATTTGAATCAAGTACAAAAGAAATGAAGGATAAAAAGTTAAATCCATGTGATTGGTTGGTATTGGAATGTAGAGGACAAGAATTGACATATGATATGACATTACAAACTATAAAGACAAAGATTTGGAAAAGTAGTGGTGATATTGAATTATCATTTAGAAGGAAATATGATTAACCAAAAAATAAGAGATAAGAAAATAAGAAAAAGAAAAAGAGCAAGAATACATATATATACAAATACATTAATACAAGTTGTACATAAAGTAAAGTAACTTCTTGTCTATATGTGAGTAGTTTCACGAGTACGTGCGATTACCAATAATAAATTTAATTGAATTTTTTTTTTTTTTTCTTCTTCGATGATGATGGATGGATGGATTAAAAAAAGAAGCCAAACATCTTTCTATTTGTATTTACTTGTTCATCATCATCACTTTTTTCACTTTTGATCACTCATCAACCACATATACACACATAATTCATTAAATCATGGACGATACTGATAGATCTATTTCTCGATTATTTAGAAGTTTTAAAACCGTTAAAGAAATGGTTCGTGATCGAGGATATTATATTTCTCAAGAAGAACTTGATATGACATTAGAAGAATTCCGGAGTAAAATGTGTGATTCCATGGGGAACCCACAACGTAAAATCATGTGTTTTCAAGCCCAACCAACAAGTGAAACATTAGAAAAATTTCCTGAATTAGGATCATTATGGGTTGAATTTTGTGATGAACCAAGTGTTGGAATTAAAACCATGAGAAATTTTTGTATTCATATAAGTGAAAAAAATTTCACTACCGGGTTATTTATTTATCAAAATTCAATTACCCCAAGTGCAAATAAATTAATTCCAACTGTACAACCAAGTATAATTGAAATTTTTCAAGAGAATGATTTAATTGTAAATATAACTCATCATGAATTGGTTCCTAAACATTTAAAATTAAGTAAAGAGGAAAAAATTGAATTGTTGAAAAGATATAGATTAAAAGAATCGCAATTACCAAGAATTCAAAGGGAAGATCCCGTGGCAAGATATTTGGGGTTGAAAAGAGGTGAAGTTGTTAAAATTATTAGAAGATCGGAAACTTCTGGTAGATATGCATCTTATAGAATTTGTTTATAATTGCAACATCCAATATCAATCAAACACAAAGAATATTCATATTATAAAATAGTTGAAAAAAAGATAAAAGAATTGAAGCACGAGTATTACTATAGTAAATAAATAAATAATATACAATTGTTATTTAATTAATCAATCAGTTATAATCTATTCTAGAAGAAATTACAGAATCTTGAATTCCTGTCCACCATTTAATATCCTTTAATTTAACTCCCCCATTAAATGGTGATACATTAACCGCAGAATTACCCAAAAAAACTGGGGCTATAGTTATAATTAAACTATCAATGATTCCATTATTATTATTCTTCTTTTGAGTAGTAGTTGTTGTTGTTAATGTTAATAAATCATTAATAATTGTAGCTCCACCTTCAATCATAATTGAATTTATACCTAATTCATATAATTTAAATAAAATAATCTTCCAATTGTCTTCTTTATTATGTCCATTATTTATTAATGATAATTCTAAAATTTTACCTCCTTGAATTTCAATCATTTCTTTAGTTTCTTTAGATACATTCAGATTTTCATCTATAATTAAATATGGAGCAATTCCTAATCCTTGTTTACAAATTTGACAAAGTTGACTTTTTTCATATTTCCATTTTGCATTTGGATCTAAAATTATTGGTCTTATAAACTTTCCATTACCCTTGTTGTTCTCATCATCATTTTGAGATTTATATCGACAATTTAATTTTGGATCATCAGCAATTACAGTTCCAATCCCAACTAATATAGCATCATGTTTTGATCGTAAATAATGGGTCATGGTTTTAGTTTCAGCATGGGATAATTTTGTTTGTAATCCTGGAGCTGCAGCAATTTTTGAATCTAATGATTGAGCATATGTTAATGTAACAAATGGTCGATTAGTAGGGGTGTTTGTTGTAGTAGTAGTAGTAGGAGGAGGTAAGTATGATTCTAAGAATGGAATTAATGTTGTTGGTAATGGAATTAATGACATTTTGTTGATATTATTGAATAATAAATAATAGTAATAATAGTAGATTTTTTTTTTCACATCGACGTGTTGTTAAAACAAAACTCTTAATCTTTGTCGATCAATTTTAATTCTTGTTGTTCATGAGGAGGTTTCGTTTTAATTGATCTTCTTTTTCTAATTCTAATGTTTTAATAATTTCAAAATCTCTTTTATATCTATTCAATTCTCGAATTTTCCATTGTTCATATTCAAATTCCGGATCTAAATCATCAGTATCATCAATTCCATCAAAATTATCTTTATCCTCATCCTCATCATCATTATTATTATTTTGACCTTGATGATTTGAGATATGTTCTAATTTTGCATGTAGGATTTCTTTCTTTCTTTTTTCATCATCTTCTTCTTTCTCTTGTTGGTCTTCTTTCGGTAGATCATCAGTTTTTGTATTCTTTGATGAAGATTCTTGGTTTCGTTTTGATTTCGATATGAAGACCGGTTTATGTATTTCTATTTCTTCTTCTTCTTCTTCCGATGAAGATGAACTATCTGATTCATATGATGATGATGATCCAGATGATGATTCTATATCTTCTTGTCGTGACATTTTTGCAATGAATGTTTGTCCGAGGATAATAAAATGCGGATAAGAGTTAGAGAAGAGATGAAGGTTATGTATGTATAATATGTAATAATATGTTTGTGTTTCCTTCTCGGACATTTTTATTTGTATATTTATATTATTTTGTAAGAAGTCACGTGCAACTACCAGAAGTTGTAAGTATATATGTGTGTATGGATGCAGTTACTCGCAGAATTACGTAGCTTTCACTACAGGAAGAATATTACTTAGTTCTTTAAGGTGTATGTGCTGGTTCAAAAACAAATAGGTTGATGTGCTGTGTTGTGTTTGTTCTTTTTAAATTATCTCCTCAGCTGGAGGCGGTGACGGCGATGGTGGTAGTGGTATTGTTGGAGGAAGAGGAAGCGGGGACAATTTAAACCAAACGAATACGACACGATACGACATGGCACGACACGAATGGCATCACCCACCCACCACACCACACCACACCATACGACACGACACAAGGTTGAACAATAACAGTTGGTGAAAACACAAAGACACGCCAGGAAAAGTTCGTGCAAGTGTGCCACGACAGACAGAGCTAGAGACTGAGTAAGTTCCACCGACCTAAAAAAGAAAGCTGGCGATGAGATGAAAGATTTTTTTTTTATTCTTTTTTTTTTGCCTCGGTTAATTGTAAGTCTGGCATATGTCATCATCTGTACCTTCACTATATACACAATATTAAAGAAATAGGAGTAAATTGCTATTTCTATTATTATTTCCCATGGTTAAACACTGAAGGGTTTGTAAGTATTATTTAATAAGTAGGGAGGGATTAGTGGTATAAACCTAAACAATAAATAAAATAGATAAAAACAATCATGTGATTAGAGTCATGTGACTCATGGGTTGTGGTATTATTATTATTCAAGGATGACTACCAATTGTGGTTGTGGTTTGAGTCCTCTCTTTCTGCTTACATAATGATTATCAAATGGAACCAAAAAAACAAATAAAATTTTTTCGCAAGAATTTTTCATAATAGAGAAAGTATAAACAGTACACAATATCACCTATAATACTTTTTTTTTTTCACTTTCAACAAACTACAACAACAACTTTTTTTTTGTTTTCTTTTCTTTCTTTCTTTCTTCCCTCTTCTGCTACTACTCGTCTTACCCTTTTTCTTCTTTTATATTACTAGTATTACTCCTTTTTCCTTCATTCCTTTTAGACTTTCCATTCATTTCTATTAATGTCTTCATTACCTATTCCTACTTGGGATACACCATTTGGTATCCAATTATGGCCATTATTTGATTCCACCATTGCTCAAATCACCAATAATAAATTTATTCCATCCCATTTCCAATTTATTGCCGGTGAATTACCATTATCCACTTTACCAAGTGCTTTAACTGCCATTTCAATATATTATACGGTTATTTTTGGTGGGGATTTTATATTTAAAAAATTTAATATTAAACCATTTGTATTGAATGGATTATTTCAAGTTCATAATTTATTCTTGACAACTTTATCATTTACATTATTGGTCTTAATGATGGAACAAATCATTCCAATGATTTATCATCATGGTTTATTTTTCACCATTTGTAATGAACAAGCTTGGACTCAACCTTTAATTACATTATATTATTTGAATTATATAACTAAATTTATTGAATTTATTGATACCGTATTTTTAGTTGTTAAACAAAAGAAATTAACCTTTTTACATACTTATCATCATGGTGCAACTGCTTTATTATGTTATACTCAATTAGTTGGTCAAACTTCAATTTCTTGGGTTCCAATTTCTTTAAATTTAGGGGTTCATGTTGTTATGTATTGGTATTATTTCTTAGCTGCAAGAGGTATTAGAGTTTGGTGGAAAGAATGGGTTACAAGATTTCAAATTATTCAATTTATAATTGATTTAGTATTTGTTTATTTTGGTACTTATCAAAAATTCGTTTTAGCTTATTTTGCTAATGTTTTACCTGTTTGTGGTGATTGTGCTGGAAGTATGATTGCTGCTTATTCCGGTTGTGGTATTTTAAGTTCCTATTTGGTATTATTTATTGCCTTTTATATTGATGTTTACAGAAGAAAAGGTTCTAAAAAATCGAAAATTGTTAAATCAGTTAAAGGTGGAGTTGCAGCTCAAGTTAATCAATATGTTAATGTTTCCGGAAGAGAAACAACCCCAGTTCCTGTTAATTCATCTGGTATTCGTTCTAGAAAAGCATAAATTTGATTCCCAAAAGGTTATATGATTCCTTGTAAACTCTAGGAAGTTTTATGTTTTTTTCAACAATAAAAAAAATCAACCAAATATTAATTATCTATACAAATACAAATACAAATACAAGTACAAATATTTACATATATATATTTATATAAATATTATAGTTTTTTCCTCATATAATATAAATAATAATAATTTAGTTTATATTTTAAGTAGAACTAAACAATTAATATCTAATTCAATTTACCTTCTCTCTTCAATCTCATTCTTTCACTGAAACTCATTGGTTTAGAAGCTTCAGGGACAGGAGCAGGAGTTGGAGTAGAAGTTTTAGCAGCAGCAGCTTCTTCCATTTCCATTCTCTTTCTTGCCAATTCAGCATCTTTTTCTTTTTGAATTCTTAATTCTTCTTTAAATCTTGCCATTTCACTTGCTTTAGCTTTTCTTGCCGCTTCTTCAGCATCTGCTTTTCTTTCTCTTTCTTTTCTAATTTTCAATTCTTCAATTCTATGTTTCTTAACTGTTTCAATACGTTCTTTTTTAGCTTGTTCGAATTTTTCCGCAGCTTCTTTCTTTAATTCTTGTAATTTAATGGCATTTGCTTCATCAATCTTCTTTTTGAAAATGGTATAATCAGGAACAATTCTTGCTAATCTCTTCTTCAATGCAATGGCATTTTCATGATCTTTCTTGGCTTTAGCAATCTTGGATTGTTTAATGATTTCATAATTTTCTTTTTCTAATTCAACTTGTTTAACAGCATCTGTATCCAATAAAGATAATTCATATCTTCTATAAGCTCTTTCCAAATGATCAGCTTTTTTAGATGTAATTAATAATTTTTCATCCAATTCTTTTTTATCCTTGTTTAATTGTTCAATTTGCATCATTTGTAATTTGGTGGTATCCAAATCTTTCAAATTATCCAAATCAACTTTAATAATACCTTTAGCATTAATTTCTTCAGCAATTTTTCTCTTTTCCTTTTCTTGAATTGCTTCACGTTCCTTTTCTAATTTTTCCAATTTCTTACGTTCTTGTTCAGCAACTAATCTTTCTTGTTCAGCTTTTTGTTCAGCAGCTAATTTTTCTTGTCTTAATCTTGCTTGTAATTCTTCTTCTTCACGTTTACGTTTTTCAATGGCTTGTTTACGTTCTTTCATAATCTTGGATCTATCAGCAAGGGCTTGTTGTTCTTGAATCATTTCTTGAATAACATTTTGTAATGTTAATTGTTTCAATTGTTGTTGTTTAGCTTCGAAATGAGGATCAATGATAGCAATTGATTGGGATAAAGTAGATGCCAATTTACTAATTTGAGAACGAACCAAATCAGCTGGGGAAATTTGTAATCCATGAGAATTGGTGAATTCATGATCAATTTCATTGAATGGATTGGATTTAAATGAAACAACTCCGGATTCATGATCAATAACCAAAGCAACCAAATCTTCTTTGACAGCATTAACAATCAAATCTTCAATTTCTAATTCATTCAAGGAATATTCCAAATCTGGGAAAATACCCAAAGAAACCAAGAATTCCAATTTAACAGTTTCATAAACTTGAGAAACTTGTTGCAAGATTCTAATCAAAATAACTTCAGTTAAAGTTGGGATATATTTCTTGAATTCAGTATCGGATTCAATAGTTTTAAAGATTTCTCCAACTTGTTTCTTGACAGATAATGGATGGAATTCAGAACCTTCCAATAATTCAAACAATTGTCTAATTGGTTCATCAACAAATTTCAAAATGGATTTGGAAACAATGGATTTAAGTAATCCTTCTTTAGTTGGAACATGATGCAAGTTCAATAATGAAGATAATTTAGAATTCTTACTTTTATGTTCATCAATATCATGAATAACTCTTTGTGGGATAGCCAAAGTGGATAATACCAAAACAGAAGCGTATTTTTTCAATTCATCATCGGTGGCATTTGGTGATTGAGAATATAAATTAAAAAATTTATTCCAAGCAGCGGCATGGAATAAAGTATTATCAGAAACAGCAAAAATTCTTGCCAAATTTTCATAATAATTAGCCATCATATTTGGTTTTGGAGCTTTTTTAGATGCGGTAATCAATGAATGAACATCATCAACAGATCTAAAAGATTCTTGCCACAATTCTAATTTAACAGCAATGTTCAATTGAGAAAATCTTTGATCCAAATAACGTTGAACAGTTTCACTATCAGATAAATCAATTGCATTAATATTACTTCCACCAGTAGTTTTAGTTTGAGTGGTGACATATTGCATATGAGTTCTTAATAATTCACATAATCTTCTAAATTCAGCTTTTCTATTAAAATTCAAACAAAATTTAAATGCTTGATTAACAATAGCAGAATAAGTGATTTCTAATTTAGAATTATTTCTTAAAATATCCAAAACAGCTCTAAAAGCTTCCCATAAGAATCTTAACCATGGAGTAACCAATTCTCTTTCAGTACGATCAGCTGAATCAGTATTAGAAACAGCACTTAACAAGATACTTTCTGGAGTTTGACCAGCTTCTAAATCATCATCACCACCAACTGTAGTTTCAATTTGATCAATTTTAATATCAGCTTTAGCTTGAGCTTCATCCAATTTTAATTCTGCCAATTCAATGAATTTTCTAACAATGGTTTGAACACTTTCTAAACCATGTTCCAGTAATTGAATATTTTTTTTATATTGATGTAATGCATCTTTAGCTAATTTACCTTTACGTAATTCAACAGCTAATTCAATTAATAAATTTGCAATTGGTTCTAAATCTTCAACTTGTAAATAACGAATTCTTTTACTGGTAATTAATTCATATAAAGTATCTAACGCAGCTTCTTTTTGATCAACGGCGATTAAATCTTCGGCACGTTTCAAAATATTTTCTGGACGAAAATTATGACTCTTATGTGGTGGGGCCATGATAATCTTCTTTGATGGTGTTGGTGTTAAAGAAGAATCGGGAATTATCAATTTGGTTTTTAAGAAATCAAACAACGAAAATTTTTCACTCTCTCTTCGAAACAATACAAAAAAAAAAAAAAGAATAGTCGTGTTCAAGTGCACAAATATATATATGTACATATATATAGATATATAAAGACCTTATAAAACTCATACTATATATATAATTTCTTTGGATGATTAAATTATGGAGCTGGGAATTGATTTTGCATTTCAACCACTGCTTTAGCCAAATTATCTTTATCAATTAAAATCAAACTTAATTTTGGATCAATACCATATTCAGTAAATACTCTTCTTGAATCCGTTTCTTGTTTATTTTCATTATTATATTCAAATATTCCTTTATAATTAGCAAATTCTTCTAATACTTGATCTTCCATATGGAAATAATCCATTTCAATTGCTTTTGCATCATTAGGAGAAATCTTTTTCTTTTTTGATCTTGATGAGGAGGAGGGATCTTCTTGTTCTACTGGATCAACCAATTGATAAACTCGGGATATTATTAAGAAATAATCAAATTCATAAGATTCATGAGAATCTTCAGCTTTTTCCATCT
Organism: Candida neerlandica; assembly: GCA_030557875.1. NCBI lineage: Eukaryota > Fungi > Ascomycota > Pichiomycetes > Serinales > Debaryomycetaceae > Candida > Candida neerlandica. Next base: position 158,296 of record JANIWD010000008.1, on the reverse strand, counting down.
CTTCTAATAACATTCTATACATTGGTGGGATAACTTCAACTGGCATATTAATAAATCTTTCACTAATAATTAATCCCGTTTTTAAAATTTTCTTGTTATTATTACCAGTTGTTAATAATTTCTTTAACATGATATTAAATTCCATTTTTGATTTGGTTTTATTTAATACATATTCAATTAATTTCTTGATGGTAACATTGGTTAAATTATTAGTTAGATTAATTACACTTAATAATGCAAATGGATCACTTTCCATTCCTTCAGTTTTAATTGATGTACCAACGGAATTTTCTCGCAAGATTAAATCAGCAATTTCACTAAGATTGAATTCAGCATTATCATCACCAAATAATTGACGTAAGAAGTTCTTGGTGGCATGGAAATCAACTGTTGGATTTAAATCAAAGAAATCGAAATCAACATCAACAGTTTCTTGCATTAGAGCATCGTCACCTCCTTCTCCCTGTTGTTGTTGTTGAGGTTGTTGTTGTTGTTGGTCTTGAGTGATTGGAGTTTCTTCGGATTCAGAATCAGTGGAACTAACATCAATGTCAGAATCGGATTCTTCTTCTACTTTTCTTTTACCCATTTTGAATTAGTTTTAGAAGTGTTGCTGTTAGTGATAATTGGAAAGGAAATGTTGATTTTTCAAATTGATTTTTTTTTTTGTGTGTGTGCGATGATCATCAATAACAACAACAAGCACCACCACCAAATAACCACTATCACTTGTACAATAGAATGTCTATACCAATAATACAAGGATATTCATCCAGTGAAGATGAAGATCAACCAAATATACCCGAACAGGAGCCACCAACTAAGAAAATAAAAACATTTGCCGGATCATTTCAAAATCTACCCCATGTCAATCAATCAACATTTAATCAATCAATAAAAAATGAATCACGGAAAATTTCCAAAGAAGCAAAGAAATTAGCTAAAGAATTAAAGAAGAAGAAGAATCGAAATAAGAACGAAGGATCTAGTGATGATCCATGGAGTTATCATCAATCGTGCAACAACAATGAAGAAGAAGAACAACAATCCCAACCAATCATTCCGTCTTCTGGTGTTGACAATGAATATTTAGAAACTCCATTTGAACCAAGTTCAGAATATGTAGGATTATCACCAGAATTCGATTATCAAGGACGAACATATATGACCATTCCTAAATTCATCATTCCCCAACTTGACAAATCCACCCAATCAACCACTACAACAGAATGTTTTGTTCCCAAACGAGTTATTCATACAATTGAAGCTCATTCTAAAGGAATTAATAAATTACAATTCTTTCCTCGAAGTGGTCATTTATTATTATCATGTGGGAATGATAATTTGATTAAATTATGGAGAATATATCCCAATCCGTCCCTTTCAACTTCTTCTTCTTCTGGCTCTACGTCCTCGAATGGTGAACCATTTGAATTATTAAGGGTTTTCAAAGGACATAGAATGGCAGTTAAAGATATCAAATTCAGTGCATCAGGAAAAAGATTTTTAAGTTGTGGATATGATAAGATGATCTTACTTTGGGATACCGAATCAGGAAAAGTTTTGAAGAAGATAAAAGTTGGTTCGGTACCGAATGTTTTATTATTCAAACCTAAACAATCCAAAAAGAATAAAACTAACAAAAGTAAACAAAAAGAAGATGAAGATGAGGGGGTAGAAGAAGAGGAAGAAGATGAATTTATTGTTGGGTTGAGTAATTTCACAATTGAACATTATAAATTCAATTCTCTAGATTACAAAACTCCAATTCAAATCTATAATCATCATCAAGGTGGAATAATTGATCTTATAAATCTATCCAATACTCATCATCCCTCAGACCAACAAGAACATGACAATGATGAATCAAATGTATTTATATCTAGTTCAGATGATAAAACTGTCCGATTTTGGAATTGGCAAATCAATATCCCAACCAAAGTCATCACCGATCCTTCACAACATAGTCTTCCAAATATAAAACGTCACCCAACTGCAAATTATATCGCATTACAAAGTATGGATAATTCAATTAAAGTGATTCATTCATATGGGAAATATAAATGGTATAAAAAAAAACTATTCACCGGTCATCAAGTTGCTGGATATGGAATTGAAATTGGTTTTAGTCCTGATGGGAAAATTATTATGAGTGGGGATACTAAAGGTTGGGCATTTTTTTGGGATTGGAAAAATGGTAAACTTGTTCGAAAATTAAAAATTGATGATAAACCATTGAAATGTATTATGTTTCATCCTTGGGAAAGTAGTAAAGTGGTTTTGGGTGGATTATCAGGTAAGATTTATTACTGTGATTAGGAAAACATAAAAATGAACGTATAATATCTCATATAATAATATTTTACTACTACTACAACATGTCTCTAATATAATCTAATCTAATCTCCTCTACTATACTCTACTTAACTCAACTCTAATATCTTGGTATAACCTTTGTTCTAGGAAATCACACAATGTTCTTTTTTATATTCATGTTGTTTATGTGATTTCTTAAAATGATGATGTTTATGTTTCTTCTGATTATCTTCCAAATTCCTTAATGTTTTAGGTAATCCCGTACTTTTACCATCTGAATTAACCGGGGAAACTTGTTTATTTATTTCTCCAATTGAATCAGTTGAATCAACTTTAAGACTTGGGGAAGTCCTCTTGATTGCTTTTTTCCAAATTGAAGAATGTGGAGAATTATCACCAGTAATGGTACTAGAGCTATTATTTGGAATCAACTTTTCCTCTAACGAAATTCTAGCTGTTGGTGTGGTGGCCTTACTATGATTATGACTATGACTACTATCGGATTTAACATCTAATTGAGCAGCACTGATATTTGAAGTAGCACTCCATTGACTGTTTCTTCTATATTGTGGGCTCAATGCAACATTTGAATTACCATCTTTCATAACATTTGGCTCTTCTTTCAAATAATTCTTTTGGTCATTTACAACATACCAATAGTATTTATCTCTCACATCCACATATTTGGAATCAGTAGGAGAACGGTTCAGAATTGGTACACTTGGTTTAGGTGCCGCCTTTTTATTATTATTATTATTATTACTGTTGCCACTGCCATTATCGGTCCAGTATTGAGAATTTGAACCTTTTGGAGGAGGAATAATGGCACTGTTGATCGATGATGCACTACTTATATCATCAGTAGTTACTAATCTGTAAAATAACATATATGGCCATTCGGTTCTGAAAATTTCTTGGAATGATTTCTCAACCACCCTTGCTTGCTTATGCATATCATCATATAAATACCAATGAGCAGCATTGGCTTCTTCTTCTGTTTCATTCAAAATATTTGTATGTTTTCTAACCACACTAATGAAATGTCCCAGCTCAATGGAATCACCACGATGACAAACCGCACTTTCCAAGATCAATCTATATGAACATGTATCATCATCAATATCATCAGCAACAAATTGTGGCAAATCAATAAATGGTGGAATGATTATTCTTTTTCTTGATCTGGTACCTGAAGATGCACCTGAATTGAATCGATATCTTTTCAAACAAATAGGCAAGATTGGTCTTCTGGTAGCAAATTCTTTCGAAGTTTTAGCAATACTTTCAAACTTGTCTGTCATAATATTATCATCGGTATAAAACGGCAATAATCTAAGGAACATCCATGCAGGTAAGTTAACTTCTCTTCCCCCAACACTTCCTCGTCTTCCACCAGTGTTGCCGTCATTCATGGACCAGATGGACAAAGTGGATGATCTCTGTCTTAATCCAACCCGAACATTATCCGTCTTGAAACTATTATTTCTTGATCTGATTTTTTCATTGATATTATCTATGAATTCAACGTCATATTTATTCGACATTGGTTTCTCTGCTACTTTAGGCTTTTCATCATGGTCCTTATCCTTATCATTGATTGTTAATGCGGCCATATCTTCAGCAATATTTGATAATGTAGCACGTCTTTCCAATTCACGTTTAACACTGATGGAGTTGTTAAAGTAATGTTCCAAACATTCTTCTAACAATACCAGATCTTCATCCGCTTCACCTCTGTAAGCTGCAACACTATCACTTGACGCAAGGTTTGATGCTGCATTTTCTTCATGGCTAACACTATTCTTTTCAGCTATTTCCAAAATTTCATCCTCTTCTTCTTCATTTGGTATACTGACAAATAAAATTCTCTCTTTTGATATCTTTTCATCGTCATCTTTATTAAATTTCCCACCATGCTTGATATCTATCTTGAATGTCAACAACGGCATACTCAAAGTGGAGGTCAAGAATTCAAACAATGAGGCAGAGTCTTGTTGTCTATGACTTAACGCTTCTTTATATCCCAATTTCATCAATGCTTCACAAATTTTGGCTGTTATATCCGTTGTGATTAAATTTCCCGATCTTAATAAACTGACATAAACTCTCAACAAGGCCAGCAATTGATTCAACAAATAATCGGAATGACTTGGTAAGAACAATATAGGTTCAAAACTTTCCAAATTAGCAAACATGGAAAACAATAAGGCATCCAAATAACACATAACATTATCCCAATTTTCTGCTCCAAGGAAACTGATGGTGTGGTTGAGTTTATCGTATCGAGAGTTCGTCAAGAATAAACCTGATGATGATAATTGAAACATTCGTATTAAATAGTAGGTCTTGTTTAAATCCCCTTGGGTGAATGGTGACTTCAAGAAAGCTATAATTTCCAAGCTGGTAGGAACTGTGAGTTTGTTTGCTATAAAGTAATTTCTGACGGTAACAACATCCGATGATCGTTCAGTGTATTTCAATGGATTATGAGGGGTATGTTTCATTAAGGTTTGTTTATCATTAACTTCGTAACTGTCAATATACCACCTCCAATAACTGTCGGCAAACATTGCACATTCTGGTTCAGGGGTATGACCCAGTCGTCCGAATCGTTTAAACATGAGTGGCGTCTATATGTGTGGTAAGTATATAATTGTAAAAATGCAATGGCAAATTCAACTAAAGGAAAAAAATAAAATAAATGATTAATAAATGACAACAACAAATGAAGGTTGATGATGATAAGGGTGATGGTTGCTGTTGTTGGTTGTTTGCAAAGAATGAGCTTAAATATATCTATGACTGTAAGTAATGCACAATTAGTTCGCTCCCCTCGGTATCAATTAAAAAAAAAATAGATGAAATAAGCAGGAACAGATGAATGTAGGGAGTATACAAGGGGGACAATGGTATTTCGATTGATGACCCAGTTTCTATGTGTGTGAATTGATATCCTTTCGGGATTGATGGTAGAAATGGTAGAAAATGGTAGAAACTGTGGTAAAAGAAGTGGTGGTAAGTTGTAAATTGGAGGAAATACAAAGCACCAAAAAAAAAAAAAAAAAAAAAGAAAAGAAAGAAAGAAATAAAAATCAAACCGAAAGGAAAGAAAATGAAGAAAGAAAGAAAGCAAAACAAACTGGTCGGTCTTTTTGTGGAAGTGGAATTGGAAAGGAAAATCAATTGATTTAAAACCGACCAGGGACAATTCTTTTTTTGTTCCCCTTTTTTTTTTATTTCAAATCGCTTAATTGTATTGTTATTAAATGACATAAGACTGAAGTCATACGTATTCATTCCCTTCCATTAATCTTAAATCTTAATCTTAGAAAGTCAGGGTGTGTCTGTGTATCTGTATTGTTAATTGACTTAACTTTCGGATAAAATTGCCCACTTGCAGAACGTGTAGAACATCCTAAATGTACAAAAAGAAGAAACGATGTCAAGAAAATTGTTTGCTCTCTTTTGTCACGTGAGCATACCACAAGAGCTACCACTTTTCACTCATTTGTCATAATTGTGTAATTAATTAATGCAAAAACTATGACTTCATATCTACTTAAATGGTTCGATACTTGAAATTCCCAAAAAATAAGAGTTACGTTAAGACAGATACCGAGATTAGTTTTACAAAATCATTTAGATCTGGAACATCAATTAGTCTCCTCTCCCATTGTTCTCACACTAGCCATCATCTCTTCCACATAATCGAGAACCATAACAATAGTAATAGCAATAACAATAGCAATAGCTAATATAATTTCATTATTATAATTAAAACTAAAATGACTCGAGTTGACATAATTATATTACAACTCATTTACACACTAAACAAGAAAAAAAAAAGAACAGAGTAAGAATAATATAATACTCCCCCCGCCCCACACGATTAATTTACAATCCTCCTGCAATATCCAAACCTCTCATTTTACTCAACACATTATCAATTCTATCTTCCAACTTGCCTTCCAAATAATCCTGCTTTGTTTGAGCATCCAATTTCAATTGCAATTGATTCAATATATAGTAATTCTCATTAAAGAATCGTAATTGAATCTTGACAAAACTTTCAAAACTTGGATCAAAATATGATACCCTTAAATTTATCAATTTAGGTAATTCGGTAATTAATTGATTATTAACATCGATATATTTTTCTTCCAATTCTTTCAATTCTTCATTATAACCTTTCAATTTATTTTCATATTGTTCTACTTCAGTGGATGATGGATGTTCAATTAATTTCTTTACTTTATTCTTCATGGCATCATAATCCAACAACTTGTTGTTTCTTTTCTTTATCACTTCGTTAATCTCGGTATAATATGAGTTAAATCTTGCAATTGGATTTAACACCGTTTGATTATATGGACTTTCCAAATTTTTAATACTTGAATCATTCAATTGTTTCACGGTGGAATAATATTCTTGTACAAGTTCCTTATTCTTTACTGTATGATCATCTCCATCCACGAGGTTCTTTGTCCCATCTTTATCGTTATTTTTATCTTTATCTTTATTATTGGTTCCAGTTCCATAAAACGAACTTAATGATTCTGCTATATTGATTTGGGAATTGGTTAAAATTCGTAAACTTTCCAAATATGATCTTAGATTCTTTTGTAATTTAAGGGAATTTGTTTCCATGGCTCTATATCTCTTTTCTTGATAATCAAACTCTTTATCGACAGTTTGTTCAATCTGACCCGTTTTTAGCATAACTTGAGTGCCAGCTCGATTTATAGCCTTTTTAATTCCGATCCATGACATTTTTTTTTATTGTGTCGTGTTGTTTATATATGAATGATGATTGATGATGATGAATGATGTAGATGAGATTAATTAAGTGTGGAATGGTATGTGAGTGATATGATGAATTATATATGTAATGGTGGATGTATGGATTGGTAAGTATAAATAATATGTTTGTTGCAAACAGAATGTTTCAAAAATGAAGCAGGAATTTAGTTTGATATTTAGTCAAGGAGTAAAGTGGAATTAGAGAGAGAGAGAGAGAGATCAATTGATTGATTGAGTGTTCTATTATTTATGTTATGTTATATTTTTTTCCGTGCCTTCCCGTTACAGCCAAGCCGCTTTACATTTGTCAGCGTTTTGTTTCATATTAAATTAATTTACTCACTCAACAGGTCAAAAATATTTGTATTTTTGGGACAAAAATGTTTTTCAGCTTAGCTACAAGACGTGATATAAAAAGACATATTCAAAGGATGTCATATATCTATTGCAACTCAAGAGCCAAATATCATTCTATCTCACATGAACAAAAGATGTTAATAATGGGTGAAAGAATGTCATTATAATACATATAAAACATGTAATCCTATACAGTTTTCGAAGGTCGCTCATATCTCCAAAACTTGATATTCATTACATTGAAGACAAATCCTTTTGGCAATCTTGTAAATCTCTTTCTATTCTGTGGAACTTTACAATTTAACCCCCCTCCCTTTATAGTTTGATTTGGGATTGTATTTACTTGATATATTTTGTAAAAGTATACATTGTTCACCAATAGGATAAATCACGTGTGTTCACTCACGGTGTTAACCGGATATATAAAATAGAATATCCATTTGGTAGTGTCTATCTAGAGTATTTATGTTAGCGCTTTTGTAGCTGTTTGACCAAAAAGAAAAAAAAATTGACATTCGACTAACAAAAACCCAAACAAGTTCTTCTTCAACCCATACCAGATGTCATCCTATATTGAACTTTCTAGCTCAGATTCTCAGCCTGAGAAACCCTACTCTAACGGTGATGAAAGGGGAAAGGATATCCCACGTGAAAATAATCCAGACATAGATCTTCAATCTTTACAAGAAGAAATCCAACAAATGAAAGCTAGCATTAGTGCTCTACAAGAGGTTGGTTCAGCAAGAGAGCATGAATTCAAAATGTACCAATGCAGATGCGAAACAATTAAGTTCATAGTTGGTGCTGCTGCGTCTGCTCTCGTTGTTGCGTTCGTCTTAGGTTCATTATTCTATGGCGTTGGAAACGGCAGCGTCAAATAAAGCAACATAAAGACTCCAATGTGTTGAAGTTTACTGGTTTGTTTTGCCTAATGCTAGATGTGTTTACTCCCTTACCCTTCTTGCAGAAGCGACTTTTGTATTAGTGGTTTGTAAAATGCTCTTTTGTTGTTGACAGTTCTGATTATGTAGGATATATAATTATCACTTCTTGGATATAGTACATATGGTCTTCCTGAATAGTATCGTTTTTGATGACCTGGTTGCAAAAAAAAAAATAAATAAATAAGTCTATTCATATCCGTCGACAATGTATTTCTTCGGTTGGTGTAAATAATTTTGTCACCGTAGTATAAATATTTTTTGCGGTTGACAAAAACAAACAAGCAAACAAAAAATAGGACACACATTGACTGTAACTAGGGAGAATAAAATAGGAGGTGATATATCTACCACCATGATAAGCTTCTCTTATTTCCCTACTAATGGTTGTGATTTACTATATTTATACAGGATAGATATCTATATCTATTGTCCAAGAAATTAAACTTGTCTACCCTAATTATTATTGTCTGAGAGACTGTCTCTCTCCTCGGACTTTTCGGAAATGAGTTTTACCTTCTCAATGATCTTGGTAGCGCAGGTAATGAAATATCCGTAATGTCATAAATATAATATGTCCCTCGACTAATTTGAAGGGTTAGTTTCCTTAATTGTGATATTGATCTAGAATGATAAGAGATAATGAGCACTGAGATTGTTTGCTTGTTCCCGATGTACAGAGACTATACGTGTACACTGGGTATCTTCCATTTGAGTGATAGGCCTATGGTTGTTGCGGTTGATATCACAACCATTCACATTGTAACAACAGTGTCCTGATCTCTCTTCAGTCTTATTTTTTGGGGGGTATTTTTAGGATAAGCTACTATAAGAGAGCAATTTATTCATTCCAATATTCTAGTATTTCTGTATTTCAGTGTTCCCAATGTTCCTGTTTTTGTTGTTCTTGAGTACGTGGTATGTTATTTTTTTGTTTTTTTGGTGCCACCATGGGACCGATCTTCGCGCCACCTTTGGTTTGTCTTGGCGGGTGTCATTTGGTGTGATAAGGCTGACTGAAATGGGGACTCAGAAATAGGCCACTTGTTCTTGTTGTTCCAACTATATACACCTGTAATCACAATGACTTAAAGAAATAAGATAGTGAGAATAAATGGTGGAAGTGTACAGAGCACATACACATATATATACTTTTTTCTTATTATAATTATTTACTGGTGGTGGTAGTACAAAAGAACATTGCAATAGTTAGTGTGTCACCATTACACTTTTTTTAAATTACCTATTTTAGCAGGTGAGCGTTAACTATAGTTAACGCTCTAACAATTTTTTTTCTCTCATTGTCTCTCTCTCTCTCTTTCTCTCTCCTCTCCTCTCTAAGCACATAATTAAATTTATTTTTAATTTTCAACACCCACCCACCCACCACCACTTCTACGACCAAAACCACCCCAAACCATGTCTTTAGAAGATGGCGAATACGAACTAGACATTTCGGTATTGCTACAAAATGCATCCACCGATGATCCTATATCTTCCCCATCACACAACAATGAAAACATCGCTATTAGATATGGCTTTATACCTGATTCCATGGATCAATCAAAACCTTTGAAATTATACCAGAAAGATCAAGCTTGTATCTTAAGAACTTCATCCACAGAAGGCAATAACAAACCGATATATTTTGAAGGAATTCCTCAACGATACCATCGAAATAGTAATAATGGGTCAACAAATGTTTCAGCGAATGATTCATATTATTTAACATTTAATAAAGAAGTGAATGGGAATATTGTCCATTTGAAGAAATTGGAAAGTACTATACGATTTAACAAAAGTCGAAATACCCTCAAGATACAAAAACAAGTCAATGAGTGGGAAAAAGAATATGATAGACGGCCCTCCCGAAATACTACTAATAATGCTAGTAATAATAATAATAAGAGAAGAAGTGGGACTCCATTGAGTATGGAAGATGATCAACCAATGATACTACATTTACCGAAAGTATCATCTCCACAACCATCATCATCATCATCATCATCATCATTATCATCGGGTAGAATTCCTGCTCCAAAGAAATCAACATCAAATACTACATCACCATTAAGAAAACCACCTACGACGAAAAAATCTATCACTAAACCAATAAGTCATACGACCACCAAAGGTACGACGACATCACAGGTAGCGAATAAGGCACCACCAAGAACTGTTTCTAGTAAACGACCACCTGTTTCTATAAATACACCAGAAATTAAACCTGATGTATCAGAACCTATCATTAGTGAATCTGATTTCGAAGATTTAGAAATTGAAGATAGTAAACTGAATGAATTCCCAGTGATTGAATTTCATTTTGATAACGATAACGAGAACAAGAACGATACCAAGAAGGAGAATGAGCAAGAAGGGATTAAGGAAAAGAATACCAAAAAGACAAAACCAAAAGAAACAAATACCACAGCAAAGAAAACACCACCAACTATTTCCAAACCAGTTAAACCTAAAAAGCAAACAAAGGCAAAAACAAAAACAAATAAGAAATCAGATAATATTAAAAATCCAGATAAAAGTATGGAATTGGATGATGAATTTAAAGATTTAGAAGATCAATTACAAGAAGTTTTAGAAGGAGATTTTGATATTGATATGGAAACACAAGGTCTGGAAGAACCTGAATCAGCACCGTCAGCAACGGCAGGGGGAACAGAACCGGAATTATCTTCAGTGAAGAATTCTCCTATAATTGAAGTACATTCACCAATAATTGAAGTTCAACATATAAATAACAATGGTGGTGATAATATTCCTAATGAAAATGATAATGGTGATTCGGATGAAAGTGATTTTGAAGATTTTCATTTTACTGGTATTAAAATTGATGAAGGAAATTCATCTAATTCTAATAAAAAAAGTAAACCTGCTTTTAATATCAATACAACTACAACAACAACTGGTAAACCTAGAAGTTTAAGAGATTTGGTAGGTGGTGGAAATACTCCATCTTTACGTGATGATGGAAGTAGTAGTGAAGAAGAATGATTTGATTTGATTTGATTTTACTTATATATCTACATTAATTAATTAATTAATTATACATTTTTATTTTTCTTATATATATATGTATATATACAAAGGTCTATTCATATGAAATGATTTTATTTATTTTAATAATGTCGTAGATAGGATAACTATTCGATCCAAAGGTTTATCATTCTCATCCGTTTCAACTTCTTCTATATTTTTAACCACTTCAAATCCTGATACAACTTTTCCAAATACCGTATGTTTATTATCCAAAAATTTCACCTCTTCCGTTGTGATAAAAAATTGTGATCCATTAGTTTTAGGTCCTGCATTGGCCATACTTATCATATATTTTTCATGACTTAATTTATCATTAAATTCATCTTCAAAATATCCACCCCAACATGATTCCCCTCCTGTACCATCACCTTTTGGATCACCGGATTGAATCATGAATTCAGGTATTACACGATGGAAAATTACATTATTATAGTAATTTCGTTTACATAATGTTAGAAAATTTTCAACTGTTTTCGGGGTTAATTGAGGGAAAAGTTCAATTTTAATGTCACCTTTAGTTGTATGTAATGTAACTTTGGTGTATGTGGGAGTTTGTTTTTTAGTAACGATTGATTGATCTGATGGTGATGGTGATGTTTCTGTATCATTGAAGATATAAATCATGTTTGAATTGATTACCGAGGACACTAATACTGGTTTAGTGTTTAATTTAGAATTGATTAACGCATTATCTGATGTCAACATTTCTGATGTTATAATACCAACTTTATCATTTTTCAATATTCCAAAATAATTAAACTGCAAATCATCATCATCAGATCCAATAGATTCTAATGATTCCTTGTGGTTTAAATCATAAACTTGAATACCTTTTTTAGTGGAATAAACAATCAGGTTTTGGTTATTAAATAATACATTAGAATCAACAATTCTATCGTCATCATCAATTGAATAAACAATCTTTCCTGAATTGATTTCAAATATCTTGATTCCTCTTTCATATCCACATGCAAATAATTCTTGATTGGGTGAAATTGTCAAATAATCAATCTTGAATTTATTCTTTCTGAAATAAAATAAATCCGTTTGGGATTTGATTTTAAATTGTACAGTTAAAGGTATTTCCAAAGTTTCTTTATCCCAAATCTCAATTAACCCTTTTTCATCAAATGAAACAAAACATTTATATTTAGAATTATAATTCATTCCTAATATCGTAAATTTATGGATATTTTTCTTCACTTTATCAACTGTATCTTCTTCCAATCCAACAAAATACAACTCATTGTCAACATCAGATATTAATAAAGTATCATCAACATCATCTTCATGATACCAAGAATTACAAATACTCAGGGATACATTCGGTACAAAAGGTAATTCCACTCCATGAATCATATCCAAAGTATTCAAATCAAATATCTTAACATGTTTATCATCTTTTGCTAAACTTATCAATTTCGACGCATTGATTAATAATTGTTTCACAGGTTTATTTGGATGTGCATTGTATGTTTTAACACATTCTAATGAATTATCTTTATTATTATTATTATTATTATTGTCTTTGTCTTTGTTTTGGTTTATGGAATAAAAATTGATGGTACCATTGATAGAACCGGTGATGACATGAGTATTGGATGTTACAAGGATTTGAATCTCTGTATCATTGGAAATAGAATTCGTATTATGAGGGAGAATTGGTATGTTTGAAGAACTAATTAATGAGTTGTATTTCCTTTTCATTGATCTATATAAGTGGGTGTGAGATACATATATTTATCGTAGATGAGAAAATAGTTGTAAAATATATCTTTCTATGTGTTTTTCTTTTTGTCTTTTTGTCTTCGTAACAGCAACAACAAGAACGAACACCAAATGAATACAACAATTCAACAACTTACAAAGAGAATAGATAATCTAGAGCTGCTAGTTTATCAACCAGAAGATAATAAAGACAAAGAACCCAATCAATCATTAATAACCCAGATAGATTCCCTAAAACTAAAACTATTCAAGATTTATCAGTCCCATCCTGAATTTGAAAAACTAAGTGATCTAAACACCAAATTAAAAACCTGGAATAAACCTTCTAGAACTACTACTACCATTACAAATGAATTCAAACAGGAAGAGATATCAGATGAAATTAAATTAGAAACAATAAATCTACATAGTCAAGATATCTTAGATACGTATCCTCAAATAATTGAAATATTAAGCATACAATATGATTCAATAATTAAAGGTATAAATCAATGTATCATCGATACTGATATTACCAATAACACAACATTGTTGAGTTCTAAAAGGGAACAATTGAATCATGTTTATAAAATATATCAAACTTTGAATGTTAAATCAATGATGGTGGTTGAAAAATATGTGGAGTTGAGTATTAAGAGTAATAAATTTTGGATTGGGGTGGAAAAACAAATACAGGAGTTGAATAGGAAGATTAACAAGATTGAACAGGTTAAGAAAGAACTAAATAAGTATTAATAAAGGAAAATTTTCCACATCTTAAAGTAATTAATTAATTATTTATTCTACTTATTCCCCTATGTATTTCCTAATTGCAGAAACATCATCATCTTTAGTAAAGAATGTAACTGCTTTTCCTTTTCTACCAGCTCTACCAGTTCTACCAATTCTATGAATATAAGTTTTAAGATTTGGAGGGACATCAAAATTAATCACCAAATTAATTCCTTTAAAATCCACCCCTCTCGCAATCACATCGGTGGTTATAAGAATAAATGTATCACCATTCAATAATCTTTGAATTGCTTCTTGTCTTGCTTGATTTGATAATCCACCATGGATTAAATCTACTTTTAATCCATCATAAAGTAATTCTCTATGTAATGCTTTAGCTCTAATTGTTGATTGAAGGAAAATTAAAACTGGAGGACGTAATTGTGATTCTTGGGCTAATTGTCGAATACCCAACACTTTACCTGATTCATTTGTAAATATTAAACTTTGTTCAACATTAGAACTATCTTCAACTTTTACAGTTATTGGATCAACTAAAGGAATAGGTATATCACTAGGTATGGTAGCACTATATAATGCCACACTGGGAGATGATGATAAATGTGAAGTTATTTCATCGGTTTGATATGCAAAATCACCTTCAAATAATTTATCAGCTTCATCTAAAACTAATTGATTCACAGATGATATATCAACTTTATCTTTTTCAATAACATCAATTAATCTTTTAGGAGCTGATATTAAAATATCAAATTTGGTTTTTTTGGAAAGATTTTTGGCGGATTTTTTAGTAAGTAGAAGTACTTCAACGGATTTAATCGATTCAGTTAATTGACCCAAAGTATTATATATTTGATTTGCTAATTCATTAGTTGGAGCAATGATTAATCCTTTACCTCTCGACTTACCTTTACCTTTACCTTCTTGATTGAGGATTCTTTGGATCATTGGGATACCATATGCTAATGTCTTACCACTACCTGTAGGAGCAGACACTATCATGTCTTTGCCCTTTAAAGAAACTGGAATGGACTCCGATTGGATACTGGTAGGTTCTGTAAAGCCAAGGTTAGTTAAATTGGCAAGTAAATTCTTATCAGTGACAAATTTGTCAAACCCTTTATTATTAGATTGGTCATCTCCAGTATTCCCTTCATCTTCGTCTTCTTCATCTTCTTTTTCTCCATCGTGATCTTTGTCGGTGCTGGATTTAGTTGGTATGGCGGTATGTTTCTTTGTACGGAAGAAATCAGTTTCTTTCTCAACTTGATGCAACAAGGCTTCCTGTTTATGTTTTTGTTTTTTGGTTTGTTGGTCTGAAGGCAAGGCATAGTCAGTGGTGATACCTCTCTTTTTGTTCAAGGAAGCTCCTCTTGTTAATACTCTAAAGATATCCATGGTGGTTGATTGTTTTGTTATTGGCGATGAGCTAAAAGGATGGATGATGTACGATGAGCTGTGCTAGAAAAAATTATCTGCTGCAAGAATAAGAATAGCTATCAAAGAGAATGGTCGTGTGATTGTGCACAGAAAATGGAAGCAGAAGAGAAACTTTACTTTGTCTTTTTTGTTCTACCAACCATCCAACCAAAAGAAAAAAAAAAATTTTTCACTACAAATGGAGAGAATATATAACCAGACAGAGGTGAAATACTACTCCAGATTTTTTTTTTGATTTCTATTTATCTATTCTTCCCTCATTGTCATCATCCACGAGAAAACCATGATGTCCATACGAACAGTTACTAGTAAATTCAATACCACAGCATCAAGCATATTTACGAGATCCATCTATCTACACACAGGTAAAAGAATCGTAGGTCTTAAAAGAGATCCAAATGAAGTATTTGTTAATCCCCAAGGTATCAAATATGAATTGAATGAAAAAAACGTTGCCGCAATTAAGTCTTTCTTAGGTGATGCATACAAAATACCAGATGATGTTGCATTACAAGTAATAACCCATAAATCATTCGGAAATGGTATTAAACCACATAATGAAAAATTGTGTGCTTTGGGTTCCAAATTAGTAAACTTATTTTTTGCCAAACATGTCATCAAAACAGAATCTACTGATAAGAATCGTGTTATAAATGATAAGAATTTGGATGTTATAGGATCCGACATTGCCAAAGAATTGACAATCTTGAAAACTGCTGGTATATTTGCTAATGAAAATAAGGTGAATGATGTTATGTTTTGGAAATCATCAAAATCAACTTTGGGATTTGCCAGTAGTGGAGCAAGAAAAGTAAGTGGACAAATGTTGTATAGTTTAGTGGGTGCAGTTGATTTTATTCACGGTAAAGAAATAGCTGAAAATTTTATTAATGAAAAATTGGTTGATGGATTTGAAAAAATCAGTGTTGAAAGTTTAAAATCAATTGAAGAAGAAGAACAACAACAACAACCAGTGCCAGTGGTTGAATGATTTTGAATGATTTGAATGATTTTTAGAGGATTTGATTGTTGTGATTGATAGTTATTGATTCACAATTTTTCTTAATTTATTGTAAATAGACAATTTGTTTTTTTGGGCTGCAAGTTAAAAAGGAGAATTTAAATTCCCTACTCCCCAACTGGTTCGCTCTTAGAACATAATAATACAAATTATATTTCATTGCATTTAGAAGAGACATTGAACATTGAATAATACCTTGGGTGAGGCAGATTTGTTGCAGTATCAAATTGTATTGATATTCATCAACAGGGCTTTAATGATGTAACACTAATACGAAAAAAGATCACACATATGTGTATGAGTGTATCTGATCCTCTCTCTGTGCGTGTCTGGTTGCCTTCCTGTCTGCTCCCCCCCCTTTTAAAGAAAGTGCGCAAGGCTGCTACGGAAGAGTGTTGTCTCTAGAATAGTAACATACTACACCAATAAACCACCAAACATTATCAACATTGATATAAATAATTAGGAAATTTTGTTTAGAAGTTCATTGTTTTGCTTTGCTTTGCTTTGTTTTATTGGTGTGTCATAATTGTTTGAGCTGATCTCTTATTGTATGCTGTAATATGTTATGTTATGGTTATGTTAACTTAAGTAAGGAGAAATCGAATCGTCTTTTTTTTTCTCTCTCTATTTTTTTAGATACGCGTCTCATATAAATCTGTAGTGGAACTTGATTGGTTTTGTGTTATGCCCTTTTAAATTCAATTCACGTGACATAGTGAGTGTATGTTTGGAAAAGGTAATAAGGAATTGAATTAATAGTTAATAACAACAGAATATGAATATTAACAATCAGTTATCAGTATCCACTTATACTCATTAACAAAGATTATGATATATCAGGTGTATAATGTGATGGTAGTGGTTGTCTGAAACATGGTGATGAAATTCTTTTTTTTGGTTTATGATTTTGTGCACTACCACAGTACTTTCTTACATCAAACAGTTTAGTTTGTCTCTCTTTGGAATTAATTTTTTTTTTTTTTTTTTTTCGATTTCACCGCCAAGTTTTCCAATATTAAATTTTTCTCTTTAACTTCTACTCTCTTTTTTTTTACGTTCTTTCTTTCTTTATTTGTTTTGTTTATTTAGCAACACTCTTCCCAATTAACTAATACCCAATATATCATTATTGACCCATCTGTTGGTTCTTTTCCTACCAGGTTAATTAATTCATCACACAGTTCAGTTAGTGCACACGAAAAAGATGAGTGAGAAAGATCTTGTGCATCATTACAAGGTTCTAAAACAGTTCCTTGCCATATCGGATGATCAACAATCACGGGCAAAATCAAACTCTTCTAGAGCTCAAAGAGCAAGAGAAAAGTTATTGAAATTATCATCAGCTCAATTCAAAGAGTTAAGTACCGATGTTTATGATGAACTAAAGAGAAGAATCGATGAAAGTAGAACCGAACCTGATTATTTGTTACCCAAAACTTCCTTCCATCCAAAAAGAAATCAAGCGAGACAAAAATTGGCTTCATTGCCTCAAACAAGATTTAAAGATTTAGTTGCCGATATATCATATGAGATTGAAAGAAGAGAATTACATATCGAACGAAATCTGCAACATTCATATAATCCATCCGTCTCATCAAATGGAAGTTATTCCCAACTGCAACAACCACAACAACAACAACAACAACAAAAAGCCCATGATCGTAAACCATCATTGGCTTCATCTCATGCCACAAATAATGATTTCGCTAGTGGGTATCACAGTCGTCTGGCTTCCCATCATTTGAATGATGCTGTGATGCCAAAACAGATTAAAGAAGAAAAATCAGAAAGTCCAGATACTGAAGATGCTCATACAACTTCAAGTAAGAATATCACTTTACCAAACGCAGAGGCTTCAAATCAATCAATTGGTATTCAATCCACACAAATAGTCCCAACAAAGGCTAACCTTACTTGGTCCAGTGATGAAGAAGAAGAAGAAGATGATGATGATGATGAAAATAAGAATAAAGATAAACATAATGATGATAATGTTGGAGGAGAAAAAGAAAAGAACGGCGCAAGAGAGATCACAAAAGAAACCGTTACGAAAGTACCCGATGCAATTCCATCGACACGGAATAAAGAGTTAGAAAAGGAGAATGTTAATGAAGGATTAGAAAAATTGGAAGCATTAGTGAATGAACTCAAAGCCAAATTAAACACTGCAGATTTGGAAAAACTGAAATTACAATCTAAATATGATTCCCTTCAAGGAGATTATGATTTTTCCGTTAATCAAAATAAATCCCTTAGTAATGAGTTGGAAATTTTAGGCAAAGAAAAGAAAGATTGGTTATTTAAAAAAGAACATTTGACAAAATCTGCAGATGAATCTGAAGAATTGAGTAAAGAGTTGGATAGAATGAAATCAATCAATGCTGCATTGAGACTTGAAAATCAATCATTAAAGAATACTTCACCAGTATCCAAGAGTATTCATAACTCACCACCAGCTGTTAATCCTACTCCAGTGGCTGCTGCTGCTGGTGTTGGTGCTAGTATTGGTGCTGCCAATTCCAATTCTAATACCACTACTACCCCATCAACTTCCCAATTATCCCAGAAAGCCATGGATGAATTTTTGGAAAAATTGGAACGCCATCAACCTACCGCTCCAATTGCTGCAATTAATACCGGAAGTAATGAATTGAGAAAACAAGTAAAACACTGGCAAAGAAGATACGAAGATTCAAGATCAAACGCAATTGCAAAAGATATCAAGAGGGCATCAACTTCTAAATTAGAATTAAAATCATTTATTTCACCATATGGATTGATATCCATTAAATTGGTTAGCGATGCACAAGCATTATTTGAATCATTCTTGGCTTATATTGTAAATGAAAATTTTGATGCTGACATTTTGTTTGAGAAAATCTCCAAGATTGCTGTTGTGGTTAATGAAATTGCAAACCAAGGTGATGATCAACAACCTGGTTCTAACGAGAAATCAGCAGTGTTGAGAGAAACAGTGGCTCATTCATTAACTGCAACGAGATACCATGCTATCTACAAACAATTATTCCCCCGTTTCATTGTTGAAAAATCAATTGTTGAAGTCAACTGTGCTCTTTGTGATTTGGTGGGCCAGTGCAAATTGAATGAAAACTCAACCAATTTAAGAGTTCTTGATATTGACGCCAAGGCATCAAAGAAGTTAGCAAATGAAAGTATCGCTCAGCAACGTCCAACTGAAACAAAAAGAAAGTCATTGAATGAAGATTTTGGCGTTAGACCATTGCGTATGGCCAATAAATTAAAGATTAATCAGAGCCAGCAAGAATCACAACAATCAAAATCACCACCAAGACAACCTCAACTCCAGCAAAATGACCATATATCACAACCATCTGAGCAATCATATAAACTGCAGTCAGAGCAATCCCGTCAAATACCATCTGAAAAATTTCCTCAACAACCATATGAGTCATTCCACGATCAATCACAAGATCAAGCCTATGAACAGCCATCTCAGCAGTCCCATCAACAACAATCATATCTTCCCCACCAGCATCATGAACCAGAAATACTTCTGCATTCATCACCACCTCGACTGTTAAAGAAGGATGTTGATGAATCGTCACCTTTTGTCGATACCTCAAAGGATAAATCAATCAAATCCAAAACAACTAGTGCATTTGCAGCTTTGCGAGAACAGAGAGAAAAGGAACGAGAAGCAAAATTATCAAAAGTTAACACCAGTGTCAATCCAACATTGATGGGTGCCACTTCTGGTGCTATTCTTGGTGGAACTGTTGCTGCAGTTGAAGATTCCGGTTCCCATATTCCAAGAGTTCATGGCAAATCAAAAAGTCCAAATACCTCAACTCAAATTCCAGCCAGTGATTTCATTCGTTCTGTTGATGTAACTTCTGTACCACTTAAGAAAAAGGAATCACATAATGTGGCTTTTAACGATCAAACGGAATCTATTCCTGCTGCTCGTCGTGATATTTATAACTCAGATTCTTCGGATAGCGATGATAATGAAGAGCAATACGATGATTTGAACGATGCTCCTTCACGCTTCAACGTGGCTCAGAAGGAAACTAGTTTCGGAAGTAGTGCAAGTGGGGAAACAGGAAAGAACACCATTAGTCCTGCTAAAGAGTTTGGTATAAACGTCAAACGTAATGTTGTTGAAGAAAGTCCAACTAGGGTTGCTGCAATTCAGTCACTTGAAGATAGTACTCTTTCAAGAAATGCAGCTCATCTTCCAAATGAGAATAATTATCAAGGTAATAGATCGTTTGAAAACAACGCCCCAGTAATGACATCAACATCGGTTGGAAATGTGTATGGCAATAATGGCACAAACCAACATCCGTCATATGCTTCTAGTGGGATGCTACAAACTTCTAATCTTGTTCCAGAGGAAAGTCTTGAGAATGGCAAAGATCAACAAGTTCCCCTGCCGACCAGAAGTCTTGCTAGTACTCACAACACCAGTTTTGATACTGCTTTGGATAACAGTTTCACCAAGAGTAGTGCTTACGGTAATACTGTGGATAATGGTCCTGAAAATTCTTCTGCGAGAGATATTTCCTCTTCTCAAAAGAGCTCAGATACAACCGATCCTGATGTAACTTATAGAGAAAAGAGTAATATTGCTCTGTTAGCATCCAAATATGAACAAGGTGATCAAATCGAAGATGCAGCTCCTGCCAAGAAATCTCCTCCTATCCAATCCAAATTCAATACAGCTTCCCACGGTGTTCACGAATTGGCAAACAGAATAAATTCTCAGGAATCATCCCCAAATGTGCACAATCCTACTTCTCCACCACTCAAAACTTCTCCTAGCAAGAATAGTATCCTTGAAAAGGTGAAACAATTTGAAAGCCCTGCAAAAGAAAATGTCAGTGACTCGATTTCTCCACAAAAATATGGTAGAGAAAGAGTGCCTTTTAAATCTGTCAGAACGTCTTTGGAACTGAACAAATCTGCTAAGAGTATCGATGAACCAAAACAATTATCTGAACCATTCAGTGCAGTTTATCTGAACACAGGATTGGAAAGCAAGAAAGATCTGGGTTCAAAGATTGCCACTGGTGCCGCCGTTGGTGTTTCTGCTGCTGCAGCAGCGGGTATTGCTTCTGTAGCCACTCATGATGCCGATTCCACTACTCCATCTTCATCCACCACCACAACAACAACCGCCTCCACCTCCTCCAATAAAGGTAAAGGGTTATTCCAAGCATTCAAAGATAGATTTACGGGTGAATCAAACAACCAAGAGGAAGAAAAGGTGAAACAAATGGACACTACACAATCGGATGGAACAAATTCTGACAATGAAAAACATGGCGACGGAAATACCGAGAATGTAATCAGTACTGTGGAAACTTCACCTCCAAAAGATGTTGATGACGAAATTGTGGGAAAACTTGTTCCCGTTCAATACAGTAATAGAAAGGATTCTACATTGGATGATGATGAGAATGAGGATGATAATGATAGTTATACTAGCCACACTATTACCCAAAAACCTGCACCAATTTCGCAACCACTTGTTAATGGATCATCACAGGGATCGGTATATCAATCAGCAGAAAGTAGTAACGGAACCGAAGAAGACCTCCATAAACAATCTCAACAACAAAGAAAAGCATCTGTCCCTAAAGAAGACGAGCAAAGCGATTATGATGACAATGAAGAAACCGAAGAAGAAGTCAAGGCTAGACAACGTCAAGAATACAGAAAGTCTATGGCAGCTGCTACTTTCAATGTTGATTTGTTCGATATTGGTGATCCAGATAATACATTGACTCAAGTTTTGCTTTATTTGGAGCATCAAACTGTTCAAGTTATTAACACCATTCAATCTCTTCTTGCGGCCATCAAAAAGCCAAATGCTACCAGAGGTGAATTACGTGAAAGAACCAAAGCCATCACCGTTGTTATTTCCCAAATGACAGAAGCCACTAACACATCGATGAACCAAACACGTAATGCTCAATTGAAGGAGCATGGAAGTTGGGTGGTTAGAAGCTTGGAAGACTGTTATCATAGAATGAACAACTTGTGCAAACCTGGAGAAAAGCCAGATTCCTCCTTTGCTGATAAGAATTTCAAACAAAGATTGGCAGGTATTTCATTTGATATTGCTAAATGTACCAAAGAATTGGTCAAAACAGTTGAAGAAGCTAGTCTTAAAGAAGATATTGCCTATCTCGATGCTAGATTAAGTCAAAAATTTGATTAAAGATTCATCTTAGATTTTATCTACTACCAAGAAATAATAAAAAAAAAGTAAAAATTATATATCATCTCTTCTATTATTATTATTTTTATTATATAAATTATAACCTTGTACTATAAATACAAAAAAATTGAATTAACGGATGTATTTCGACATGATTTTCTGATGATAGTCAGAATTTAGAGTATCTGGGGAATAGTTCTTTTTATTCTTGTCATTTTCTTCTTGTGATTTCGTTTTATTATTGAATGCAGTTGACAGTCTCCAACTTTTCTTCTTCTTTGTAGAAGTTTCTGAAGGGATTGTCGCTAGGGAATTGGTTGGTTCTTGTTTTTCCTTCTCTTGACGGATTTTTTCAATTTCTTGTAAAAGCAATGCTGTTTCATCTTCAGAATCCGATTCCAGCTCTGATTCCGATGCCGACTCTGATTCATATTCATCTACTTGTGATGCACTTGTGATTGGTTGTGATTGGTCCTTGGACTTTTTGGTGTCGTTCACTACTTCTTCTTTATGACCAACTTGAACTTCAGAATCTTTGATTTTCTGTTTCTTCAATGGAGGTGGGATTATTATGGAATTTTCTTCTTTTGTTGTATTGGAGTCTGCACTCACGGTGGTTTTAGAAGGAATATCTTGTCTGTATTTTAACGATGTTTGTTGAGGCATACCTCTAGCATGTTTAATGCTGTCTTTGATTCTTATCACTTTCCCCCTTTTGCTCTCTAATTGTGGTCTATGGTTAGTTGACATTTTATAATGAAGTTATTTGTTTAATGTAACAACTTAAAAGATTTGATGGTGGGTCTTTTTTTGCTTTCTCCTTTTTCTTTTCTTCGATCAAATATCACTTTACAAAACAAAAAATTTCCCTTACAATTTAGATCTCCATATTTTCATTATCCCTCGACAACAACAAGTACAACAAGATTATCGATGGCTCCTCCAGTTCCAGTATACAGTTTACAAGAGATCCAATCCCGATATAAGGAACAATTAAACAATCCAAAAAAATACCAATGTCAATTAAAATCAATAACACAACATGAATGTACTTTTCGACCTTCCACAATTCGAAACAATAGCAAAATCCCACCTGAAATCATATGTTTACCTTTCAAGAGGATATTCCAAAGATGTCTAGTACCAGTACCTATGAAGAATGGAAATGGGAAAAAAGTTACGGTTGAGAAATGGATCAATATAGAAGTAACCAATGAGAATACAAATCATGATTTAGTTGAACTGGGAAGTAAATACAGTAAAGATGTTCAGGATTTTTTGGATGCCGAACGAGAGTTTAAAAAGTTTATGGAGATTGAAAGTGATAGCTCTTTATAAGATTTAAAGGTGAATATATGAATATATATGTGTTTAATATGAAAGAAGAAGTGCGTGTATATGTAAATATGTACTATGTATCTAACAAAAATACATAAAGGAAGAATAAAAAAAAAATTGACAAAACAGATAACCTAAAATGACAATAATACTAATAATAATAATAACCGTAAAATACGTAAATACGTCAATTCGTGTACATCACTACAGCTACTGCTATTGTTACTACTAATAAGTTGAACCTTCTGGTGGTTGTTGTAATTTCTTATTTGCAGAAGATGCCATACTTTTTCTTAATTCCAACAAGATAGTTTCCATAGTATAAGATCGTTTCCAATTCTTCAACGTATCGAATTCGTCAACCAATACATTTCCATTACTATCAACACAAGGCAAGTTGATTTTGGAAACAAAAGTAACAAGGGGTGGTTTATCAGGATAATTTTCATCACAAACAATATTTAATGAATAGATTCTATTTTCATGATTCAGGTGAGGTGGACCCAAAATCGTACCGTTCCAATAGGTCATGGTAATATCATCTTGATTGGTTAATCCATAACTAATTGATTCGGCTCCTAATCCTTTTTCGCCTTTTTCTAACTCTTCTAATAATTTGAAATTTCTAGGACTATTGAAAAAAAATGGGCAATTGTTAGTATATATATATATATATATATTGATCCGAATTAAATAAGGGGAGGAATAAAAACCATTGAAAATTGATACTTACATCTTGGACATTATAAATTCTTTCTCTATAAATCACTGCAACTTCTTTGTGGTGTGTGTGTGTGTGTGTGTTCTGTCTTTTTTTGCTTTGATAGTTTATTGAATCGTAAAAAAGAAAAAGTGTGGGTAGTAGTGGAGTGGTGATAGTGGGAAATCAATCAACTCTTAACAAAGAGAATTTTTTTGACCCAGGAAATGTCGCAACTACTACCAAATGTACGACATTGGAGAGTGTTATTGGAAAGACATTTTGTGCGACATTTTGAAAAAAAATACAGAGGAGAATATACAACTTCCAAAACACCATCAACATTCAAAAAAACGGTTACATTATTTACCAATTACACACAACCACAATAGTTATGTCAACGATGTCATCTTCCCCATTCCTTGACAATAGGTCGAATACAAGTGTAGTGATAAATGATACCAACCTCAATAATAAACAATACGTATCCAAATTGGAATTCCAATTGCAGACCCTTCAAACTGAAAAACGAATTCTACAACAAGAGAAGGAACAAATCAATGAAAACTACACTAAGATAATCAAAGACAAGAACCTGCAAATAGAAAACTTGAAATTGAATTTCAAATTTGTCTATGATGAGAAATCTGAATTGGAATCAAAGTTGAAAAATCAAGAACAAACTGCCTCTGGAAAAAATTCCCAATTACAACAAGATTTGGACTCCAAGAAGGATCAACTTTTTAAAGTTCAAAAAGAGTACAATTCATTGGTGCAAAAATTCAATAATCAGAAATCAGAAAATCAGAAATTGGAAAGTGATTTAAAGTGTAGCAGGTCGATAAATGATCAATTAGAACAACAATTGAAAACCAAAGAGGAACAAAATAAGAATTTACAGAAAGCAACTGATGATGCCATGAATGAATTAAACGAGTATGCAAAACTTTTGAAATCAAATAATAATCTAGATAATAAGAGTTCAACATATCAGAATTTGATGACTAGGAATACCAATTTACAAAATCTAAATTTCCAATTACAAAGTAAGATTGATGTATTATTACAGAATAGAACTTCCACTGAATTGTTGAAACAACAAAACCAATCATTAAACAATAAGATACAAAACTTACAAAATGTGGAATCTAGATACTTGCAATTAGAAATTGAAAAATTACAAGTTGATAGAAAATATAATGACTTGTTCAAGTCTTTGGATGCTGCAATTGCTACAACTGAAGCAAGTGGTGATGACGAAGATGATGGAAATACTATAAAAATTAAAAAATTCCTTGATTATTGTAATGAGTTACAAGCCAGAAACCTCACGTTGCAAGAGAAATATGATTCCAAAATATTGCAAGTGAAAGAATTGACTAAAGAATTGGAAGATTCCGCCAGAGAAATTGAAAACGATTATCTTCCAACCATTACCGATTTGGAATCCAAATTAAAGTTCAAATCGGATGAGATTGTTAAATTGGAAAGAACCAAAGCTTTAAGAGAAAGAGAAATAGAATTTTTGAGAAATCTGTTGAAGAATATGGAAGAACTCAACAATAAAAAGAAAGCAGAAGAAAAACCTATTGAAGAAGATAAAGCTATTCTTCAATATATGACCAATCTTGAGAAATTGGTAGATGAATACAAAACAAAGATTGATGGCTTGGAAAGAAGAAACCCACTAGTTAATATAACCAACGGTAACGATACCAACAAACGTCAACGTACAGAAAACAATAACAACAGCAACTCATTTATGAAACAAGCCAGTGAGTTGGAAAAGCAAAATACCGAACTTTCAAGCAAACTCAAACAAACGGAATCAATTGTTACTGAACTTAAATTTAAAATCTCCGAACTAGAAAAAGTTCATGCTAAACAAGAAGAATACAGAATCTTGCAATTGAAAAACAATTTAATTCATCAAGATCAAGTTATCAAACAATCAACATTGATTGCATTACGTAATGAAAATGAAGAATTGATTAATAAATACATCAAGAACTTGAATCCTGAAGATCTCATCCCTCGTTCAGTGTTTCAACGTCAAGAAGATGATAAGGATAAATTACAACTCCAAATCAATCAATTAACCAAAAGAATCAATAGACTAAGAGACGCATTCACCAAAAAGAGCAAAGACATCATTACAGTAATTGCGAAATATTTTGGATTCATAATTGAATTCTTACCTAATCCAATCAACCCTAATGATTTATTCTCAAGAATTAAATTGCGCTCGAGGTATATCCCAACCGAAGAAGATTGCTATTTAATTATTGATATTGAAAACAGAGGTTTGAAAGCACATGGTACTTATCAATTCAAGAATATGTGTGAAGAATTGACCAAATATTGGGTGGATGAAAATAATCAATTCCCATGTTTATTAAGTGCTGTGAATTTGAAACTATATGAAATATATTCTAAATAGAAGATGTAATAGTAGTAGTACTGTTATTAGATAAACTATCAGCGGTAATTTCTAAAATCTCCCTGGAGGACTTGTTGTAGTTTTCGATACTTTTATTGACCACATTAAACACCTTTCCTTTATTTATACCATCAAAAATTGTTTCATAATCTTTAATAAATTTTTCAACTTCTTGCTTGGTACCAAACTTTTTCAAATATACATACATCCAACCCCAAGCATCACCATTGTTCTTATCCAGCAGCAAACTTCTTTCAAGCCAATTCTTACATTTGTTGTATTTCCCATCATACCAAAAAAACACCCCAATTATATTCAATATCAAACTAGAATTATCCGTAGCTTTCAACGCATCCAAAAATGCAGTCTTTCGTTGCGACATTTTGGGCAATAACCATAAATACTCAATCCATAAATTAGCATCACTAGGAAATTTCTTCAATGATTTGTTTGAGATATTTCTGGCAGCCACTAGATCTTGGTTTTTCTTTTCAAATTGAATTTTATATGTCCATAACATAGGAGATTCAGGGTTTTTCAACATGGCTTGATCTATAACTGCTCTAGCTCGGATAATTATGCCCAATTGTTGATCTATTTCGGATAATTTAATCCATAATTGTGGGATTTGATGACATTTCTTAACGGCAATAGAAGCAAGTTCTCGTGCTTGATCTAATTTATGTAAGTCATCTTGTAAGATTTGGATTTGTTGAAGGTATAATTTCCATGAGTCGGGAAAAAGTTTTAATGCTTTGGTAGAGAATTCTAAAACTTCCGAATCTTTCAAACATCGAAGAATATGAACATACTTATACCAGAACTTCTCTGATTCCAATGGCGAGCGATCTATGATCGTTTTAATGTACTCTTTGGCATCTGTGATGTTTCCTGATTTCATATCAAGTTTAATTATGGCAAACTTGATGGTTAAATCGTGTGGTATTTTCTTTGCTGCACGGTTCAAAATTGATCTAGCTTCCGGTATATCATTCCCTAACTGCCATTTGTCCTTCGCAAACATTAAATAAAACAAAGGGGTTTGAGGGTTCAAGTCTATGGATTTGGTATAATATGAAAATAAAACTTCTAGATCATTAAATTTCTTTATTGAAGTGATCAATTTTCTCCAGTTTGAAACATCATTTGGACGTGAATCAATGAGGTAATCTAATATCGATCTTCCCACAACAATATGTCCATTAGTGAAAAATTTGTCAACATCTTCCAATAAATTTGTATCGGTGATGTTGCCCTTGTTTGAATTTAGATAACTTGCCACAATGGCTTTACTTGTTTTTGTAAACTCTTCTCGTTCTGCGTCGATTGCAAATTCATACCATTCATCCTTAGTTACAGTCTTTGACGATGACTCTTTCATGGCTTTATCCATTAGTTTGGCCAATTTACTCACTTCAATTGCACCTTGTTCACCTTCTTCCAATTTACAAGCGGCTATCCACACCTTTGGATCGCCTGTCAATTTCTTTCTTGCTTGGTTCAACAATTTCTTACTATCTTCATAGTTTGACAAATTAATCAAACCCAACCAAAATTCCCAAACCAATGGACACATCTCGGTGGCTTTACCTAATAATTTCTTAGCGATATCTTGGTCAGTTTCTAAATCAATCAATAATTTCCATAATTTGGAACTATTTGGCAAGTTTTCCAATGACTTCATGATAACTTTTCTCTTGTTAAAAGGTTCAATTTCTAAATTCATAGCTTTGATCCATAATTTTTCACTTTTGGGCACATATCCTAATGCAGTATTCACCAATTGTTTACAAAGTTTCAAATCTGATTCATTCAATCGTATGTTTTCCAACCAAATCTCATCATTCTTGGGACATTTCTTACATCCTTCCAAGATATAATTTTTCGCTAGTTTCAAATTCTTATTTTGCTCTTCCAATCTTGCTGACTGGATCCAAGAACTTGGTTTGAAAGGTTCGGTTTTACGTAGTGATGATAAAATAATTCGTGATTTTTGGAGGTCCGCATATTTCACGTCTTGTTCTACCCCTGACATGCTTAATATACTCTCTTGAAGATCTGAATCAGTACTGGTAGTTTCTTTCTTAGGTAATAAATTGTCCAATTGGGAACTCAAGTATTTATCTCGTGATTCAGATAATGATTTGAAATTGGTGGTAGATCCATTGGTGCCTGAACCTCCCGCAATTAAAGTATCTGGAGCTGAATACATTCTTTGTTGTTGTTGCTCTAATAATCTCATTCTTTTATTTCTTCTGGTAATATCCCCTGGCTCTGGTAAATTTAACCAGTCGTCTTCGGTTAAATTGGCCAACTGTCTCTTCAAGTCCGAGAATTGGGGTTTGTTGGTTGTTTGTTCGACTGTATCTTTCGATAAAGCTTTCTTAGCTGACAATTTCCTTTCAATTTCTTCGTATATTTTATCTGCTTCTTCATCTTCTTCATCTCTTTTTGATTTGACTAGGATTCCTTTTTCATTGGCTCCATTATCAGCGCCGCCAGCATTGCCATCTACTTCTTCTTCATCATCTTCAGTCACAACCGTAACTTTTCGATTGAAACCATTCAGGGTAGAAGTAAATCTGAAATCCACAGCTCCTCTTGCCGACCCAGCAACATAACCTGCTGGTGCTTCTTGATCCAAGAATGACTTTCTTTCCATGTGGGAGTTCTATAGTGGTGTGGTGTTGATTATTAGGTTAAAATGGGAGAAAGTGTGATCGTGTCAGACACAAATCTCTTCTTTGGGGGTGATGTGCGCTTTGCTTGATTCTCATTGTTTCTCTCATCGCGCAGCTCACGCCAAAGGGGACTCCCAAAAAAATTTCAGAAAATTTTAAATAAAAATCTGCCCATCGAATCATTCTCTCTACCACAGAGTAATTACAACAATAACGACAAGGAAATATGTCTAAAAGAGCAGCTGAAGATGATTTGAACGGTCATGAAAATAACAAAGTTCCAGCAGCTATTAGAACTGAAGGTACTAGTTCGAAAAAAGAAAACACCACCGGTCAAGACACCATAGATATCGGAGAATTCGAAGATCCATATGGTGATGATTTTGAAAGTGAAGAAGAAATTATAGAATTAGATGATAACAACGACGAAGATGACGATGAAGATATGGACCAAGAAGCAGCCCAAAAGAAAATAGAACAATTGGAACAACAAGAAGAAGAACAAGAGGTCGAATCATCGATATATTTACCACATAAATCCAAACCATTGGGTCCAGATGAAGTCTTGGAAGCAGATCCTTCAGTGTACGAAATGTTACATAATGTTAATTTACCATGGCCATGTTTGACTGTTGATATCTTACCTGATTCTTTGGGTAATGAAAGAAGATCATATCCAGCCACTGTCTATTTGGCCACTGCCACTCAAGCTGCAAAAGCCAAGGATAATGAATTGATCACTATCAAAGCTTCTTCATTGGCTAAGACCTTGGTCAAAGATGAAGATGATGAAAACGAAGATGAAAACGAAGATGACGATGATATTGATGCTGATCCAATATTAGATTCAGAATCCATCCCATTGAAAAGCACTACTAATAGAATCAGAGTTACTCCTCATGCCCAAACTACTGGAGAATACTTGACAGCCACCCTGAGTGAAAGTGGTGATGTTTACATATACGATTTACTGGCACAATACAAAGCATTCGATACTCCAGGTTATATGATCCCAAAGAATTCTAAAAGACCAATACACACAGTGAGAGCACATGGTAATGTTGAAGGTTATGGTTTAGATTGGTCTCCTTTAGTAAACACTGGTGCTTTATTATCGGGGGATTTAACTGGTAGAATCTACTTGACTTCAAGAACCACTTCCAATTGGGTCACCGATAAAACCCCATTCTTTGCCTCCCAATCATCAATTGAAGATATTCAATGGTCCACTGGTGAAAACACTGTCTTTGCTACTGCCGGATGTGATGGGTATGTGAGAATCTGGGATACCAGATCCAAAAAACACAAGCCAGCTATTTCAGTTGTTGCATCCCAATCAGATGTGAATGTCATCTCATGGAGTTCTAAAATTAATCATTTATTAGCATCTGGTCATGATGACGGTAGTTGGAGTGTATGGGATTTAAGAAACTTTACCAACTCTACTGCTGCTCCTTCACCAGTTGCCAACTATGAATTCCACAAAGCTCCAGTTACTTCAATCTCATTCAACCCATTGGACGAATCCATCATAGCTGTTTCATCTGAAGATAACACTGTTACCTTGTGGGATTTGGCCGTCGAAGCTGATGATGAAGAAATCTCCCAACAAAGAAAAGAATTGAAAGAATTGAACGATATTCCTCCACAATTGTTGTTTGTTCATTGGCAAAGAGATGTTAAAGATGTCAGATGGCATTCACAAATCCCAGGTTGTTTGGTGTCAACTGGTGGTGACGGTTTAAATATTTGGAAGACTATTTCTGTATAGAAGAATTTATGTAGACGATTTAATATTAAAACTAAAAATGTAAAGTTATATTGGGAAAAGTAAAGTTTTGACTGCAAATTCAATTCCCTGCTGGTATGAGGATTTTTTTTTTTGCCCTACTTCGGTCGTCTCGCTTCGACTATGTCGTTCTCTCTCCATCCCAATTTAATCTATTTTATTCAGCTACGACTAACAAATACATATACAAATACGATCACTACAATGATTAACAATTCACTAATTACAACATATATTTGTGTATAAATAAGTTATCTAACCTTTATTTAATGACCTGGTTTGACTGGAGTCAAGCTTCTTCTACCAATAGCTTCACCGACGGAGAAGAAAGCTAATAATTGAATACCGTAGATACCAGCTTTGTAGGCACATTGTTTAGTTGGTTGGAATGCTTTGGCTTGGTTTAAGAATTTTTGTTGTTCACCTGGGGATTTAATGAATTTGAGGGCTTGTTGGTAGACACTTTCGAATTCTTTGGCGGAAGGTGGTCTTAAACCTTCGGTTTTGTAGACTTGTTTGGCTAATTCACCACCGACCTTGGCCCAATAGGTGGCACAGTTGGTGAGACCAGTGATTTTGGTGACGATGCTAGTGACAACTGCAGACATGGCTATGAATATATAATGTGAATTGAATGGGGATGGTAGTGGTAGCTGGTTTGGCTGAAAAAATGCTTCAGCTTTTCTTTTTTTTTTCATTTGATTTTTTCGTTTCCTTTCTTTCTTTTTGTTTTTTTTTTTCATCCAATAAGAATTACGCACCAGTCTAGACTTCCTAATACGGTAATATATCGCACAAATTATAAACATCCCATTAACTATAATAAAGCACTATACAAACCCTCTTTAACTCTAAATTCAAATTTGAACCCCAAATCTATCAGGCCAAATAACAGGGGCTAATAAACTCCATCCATACAAGACGAAGCATACCCATGAACTTACAATTTTCACCCAGCTTGCAAAATATGTTCTTCCAACAGGAACAAAATCACCATAATCATCCTGTTTAACGTTTATGGTCAATAATGTAGCAACGTATTGTGTAGCTAAGAAGAAGATTATGTGGAACAATGAGTAATTGTACTGCACTGATTGTCTTTCTTCATCATTCACATCTTCATCTTCATATAAATCTAATTGATGTAATGCGCTCTCTGGCAACAGACCTTCATCAACTGCTTGTTTGATTGCCTGGTATCTCATTTCATTTCTTTCTGTTGGTTGCTGGGTGGTAACACTACCGCCAAAGTCTTGATTACTATCGGAACTGAAGGCAGAATTGGCAGCAGCTCTGGTGGTGGTATACGCGACAGCAATGAATGTAAAAAATGCACCCAAAATCACACTGGCAGTTCGTGTACCGCTGGATCTGATCAATGGGTTACAATATTTGTCATCTGGTTCAGATGCAACGGCACTCATGATCAAATAAGTACAATAAAATACCACCATTGATGACTGTGCCAATCCTGCTTGCGGGTTGTATTCTTGGATGGTGTTATGGATTGACATTCCTGAAATTATAATAGCAAATACCAAATTCAAAGTAATCGCTGTTTTGTTCATCGAGCATCCATTACCAGCAAAGAACCAATACATGACAA
Organism: Candida neerlandica; assembly: GCA_030557875.1. Taxonomy (NCBI): domain Eukaryota; kingdom Fungi; phylum Ascomycota; class Pichiomycetes; order Serinales; family Debaryomycetaceae; genus Candida; species Candida neerlandica. The sequence continues at coordinate 125,142 of JANIWD010000008.1, read as the reverse complement.
TGGTCAATATTATACTGCCAAGATACATCACTAATGTCCCTCCAATTAACAATTTCTTCCAGAATCCGGCATCTCCTTCACCAGTTAATTCTTCCATTTCGATCTTTTCCAAACATTTCTCAGCCCATGCATGAGCAAAATCGACTAATAAAATAAGTCCGATCCCCAAGAAAATAGTGGAAAATATGATGGCAATGTGATTACCATAGAATATAAAGAAACTATCCGGAATCACAACAAAATTGACAACCATCAACGCCAACCAGGCAAATATTTTCATTTTCCAACACCCGTTTTGTATTACTGCTCTTGGGTTAGCAGTTGATTTAACATTCACTAATAACCCCGCCAACACTAAATGCAAGACCCCGAGTGCAAAATTTATTCTGTAGACCGATGTGAAACTGATACATTGGCTCCCATCTGGTCCACAACTATAATTTATAAATCCAAAAGTAGCTTTCTCTATTTTGTGTATTATGAAAGGTGATAACGCTATCCATGATAACAAGGAGTTGATTAACAATATGATGGCATATGTGATTCTTGTCATGATTGACGATTTGAAGCTTCCTCCTATTGAAGTGCATAAGGCCGAACAGGCAGCTGCTCCACAACATGAAGTCAACGCCGATATTGGCATCAAAGGTAATGATATTGCTGCTCCCATGATGTTGTATGAGTATGTGGTGGAAGAAGGCAGATATCACCGCGCTGGATTCTTTTTTTTTTTTGTCATGCCCTTTTTTTTTGATACTTGCTTTCGTTAAAGGTTGCGGATATCAAGATAAGTCGTGCTATTTAACTAACATCTATTTAGGTCTACACACACACAAGGAAGATTTACTCTTCGGATAAATGAAGAAAATAATCTCATCTTTGGTAATTTGGTCTTTTATACATTTTTCTCTTCTTTTGGGCCTTGTAGAGTGTATATTCATTAATCCACAATCTACATTCTACAAATTGTTCTGTCCGTATGCCGCACTTTATTTTCTCTCGAATTTTTTCTTTTATTTTTTTTTTTTTTAAATTTTATTATTTCATCGCATCATCCTCGAAGATCATCATCATCTATATATCAACTATACCACCAAGGATTTGTACAATGTCATTCAGAAAAAGAGGAGAAATTATAGGAGGAAGTGGAGCACCAGTAAGAACTCCCGTTGTTGCTGGAAGGAGCCCTGCAGTTCCAGGAAGAGCTCCAGCTGTGCCTGGTCGTACTTCAGCACCATTACGAGGTCCAGGTGCACATTCCCCAATTGCAAAACCAGATCGTGCGGCAGATGTATCAAGCCAGATCATGAACAATCCAGGTGTTAGACCATCTTTGGCTACATCTCAGCCAACTACATCAACTGGTAGCTCAGATTTGGATAAAATATTACTACACCTGGGTTTACCACTTGGGAATTCCTTGCTAATTGAAGAATCAGGAACCACAGATTTTGCATCTGTGTTATTAAGAGCATGTGTTTCCCAGGGTGTGATGCACAATAGGGTCACCAATGAACTGAATGCTCACTCGATTGTATTGGGTGTTAGTCCACAATGGTCAAATGACTTACCTGGTGTTTATAAAGGTTCTTCGAAGGAACAAAAAAGAGCAAAGATTATTGAAAATGAATCCAAAGTTAGTGTTTCCAATTTGTCAAACACTCCAACTTCAACCAGAAGTGCCGATCCAAATTTGAAAATCGCTTGGAGATATGGATTAAACAAAAAACCTGAATCCAAAGACGAGGTTGAGAATACAACTTATGAACATTATAATAATCAATTTGATTTAACCCAAAAATTAACACCAGGACCAAATCCCCTGGATATATCGTACGTCCCATTTTCCCAAAACTCCATTACCATTATCAATCAAATATCAAGTATAATCAAGACTCAATTGAGATCGAGTCCTACAAAAGTCATTAGGTTGGTGATTCCTAGTATATTAAACCCATCCTTATATCACCCACAACTTACATTACCATCATTTATATTTCCATTTATACATTCATTGCGTTCTTTGGTACGCCAATACTCGACTAATCTTATATTAGTCTGTTCGATATCGCTTGATTTGTATCCAAAGGATTCACGATTGATATTATTCATGCAATCAATATTCGATGCTGTGATCTACCTTCAACCATTTAACCAAGAAATGACCCAGTTACTTGAGAAGGCTTATAAGAATGAACCATCAAAGATCCAACAAGGTTTGGTTAATATAATTAAGATTCCTGTTCTTTCAGAAAGAGGTTTGATGATGGTTCATGACGGTGAATATGCGTTCAAGAATGGAAGAAAGAAGTTTGAAATAGAAGAATGGAGTATTCCTGTTGAAGATGATTCCAAAGATACAAATCAAACTCAAGAAGGTGGTCAAACTACAAAGAATATAGATTTCTAGATTTCCAACTCTTGTATAGAAATAAATGTTCAAGTTAGTGCTGCCAAATAATAAGACGAAACAAAAAAATTATCCCCCTTTTGTAGTAATCTCTTTCTTTTTTCATTCGTTGCAACCAAACAAAGTAAATAGATACAAAATGACTACAGAAGAAACCATTCAATCGGTCGATCTTTTGCAAGACTTGGGAATTAATGCTGGAGATATTAACAAATTGAAATCAGCAGGAATTTGTTCTATTGCAGTATGTGACAAACAATTCTACCACTTTTTGCAACCAAATACTAACAACAAACATAAAGTCGGTTTTGTCGACAACACGAAGAAACTTGACCAAAATCAAAGGATTAAGTGAAGTGAAAGTAGAAAAGATAAAAGAGGCGGCTGGAAAGTTAAAAGTATGTATCAGTTCATGCAAAAACCATATCAGCTTTCTTATTACTAACAAATTATTTTTTTTTTGTTCAAAGAGTGTTGGATTTGTCCCTGCCACAATTGTTGCCGAGTTGAGAAACAGTGTATTTACCATCACTACTGGTTCCAAACAATTCGATGAAGTACTTGGAGGAGGTATACAATCTATGAGTATCACCGAGGTTTTCGGAGAATTCAGGTGCGGTAAAACCCAATTGTGTCACACATTGTGTGTAGCAGCACAATTGCCACGAGAAATGGGTGGTGCCGAAGGAAGAGTTGCATATATTGATACCGAAGGGACATTCCGACCTGATAGAATTAAATCAATAGCAGAAAGATTCGGTGTAGACGCTGATACATGTCTCGAAAACATCTCCTATGCGAGAGCACTCAACAGCGAGCATCAAATTGAGTTAGTAGAACAATTAGGTAGTGAATTAGCTGAGGGTACGTTTAGACTTTTGATAGTTGATTCAATCATGGCATGTTTTAGGGTTGACTACTCTGGAAGAGGTGAATTGAACGAACGTCAACAAAAATTAAACCAACATTTGTCCAATTTAACCAGAGCCGCTGAAGATTATAACATCGCTGTTTTTTTAACCAACCAAGTCCAGTCTGACCCTGGAGCAAGTTCTTTATTTGCAGCAGCAGACGGACGAAAGCCGGTTGGTGGACATGTATTAGCTCATGCATCTGCTACTCGAATCTTATTAAGAAAAGGAAGGGGTGAAGAAAGGGTGGCAAAGTTGCAGGATAGTCCCAATATGCCTGAAAAAGAATGTGTATATGTTATTGGTGATGGTGGAATTAAAGATAGCACTGATTGATGCCTAACCTAACCCCAAAGTGGTCGTGTATTATTGCTGTGTATTTGTTAGTGAAAATAATTAAACCCAATTAGGAAATCTGATTAGGGCTGTGACGCGTGGGCGTAAAAAAAAAAAAGAAAAGAAGAAAACGAAAAATCTTAAAATCAAAAAAAAAAGAACCAACCACTTCAATAAAGAAAAATCGAATTTTCCAATTCATTTGTTTACTTTTTATTAGTTGTCTTTATCAGAATACAAGCCATGTCGTCTCCACCTCAAAGTAGTAATAACAATAATAGTAACGCTCAACAAGATTCACTTGAAAGAGCATCTGAATCAATCTCACAGAGTCAACAACCACCTATTGTGTCATCGCCATTATTTTTTAATTCATCTAATCCAGGTTCAGATATCGGTTCCAACAACTTTAATTCACAAAGTCAAAGAAGAAATGACATATCATCACCATTACATTATACATCATCTGCTCAACCAACCTCTGATATTGGTTTCGATTCTCAAAGATCCACCAGAGCGCAAGATGTTGGTAGAATCATGAGACGTGCTCAAAGAAGTGATATCCATGATTCAAATTCATCTCCACTGCGTAACAGAAGATACTTCAATCAATCTAGAGGGGTTCACACTCCCTCCAACTTGGGATCTGCCACTTCTCAACAATATAGCACTGATCCAGCTGAACCAAGTGATGAACCAGTGAGAGTTATTTGGGGTACAAATGTTTCCATCCAGGAATGTTCAAATATTTTTAGAGAATTTTTATTATCATTCAAATACAAATACAGAAGAGAAATGGAAGAGCAAATCGTTGAACCAGAAGATCACGAATTATACTATGTTAATCAGTTAAACACCATTATGGAATTGGGATTGACGAATCTCAATTTGGATGCTAAGAATTTATTATCTTATCCATCAACCAGAAAGTTATATTATCAATTGGTAAATTATCCTCAGGAAATCATTCCAATCATGGATCATACTATTAAAGATTGTTTAATTCAAATTATCAATGATTCCAATACCACTAGTCCATCACAAACCAAACTTGATGAAATTGAAACCAACGTCTACACTATCCGTCCATACAATGTCAACTTAGTTGAGAAGGGTATTCGTGAATTGAACCCAAATGATATCGATAAATTGGTGAGTGTTAAAGGTTTAACTTTACGTTCTACTTCCATTATCCCAGATATGAAAGTTGCTTTTTTCAGATGTAACGCTTGTGGACATACTGTTGGGGTTGAAATTGATAGAGGAGTTATTTCAGAACCTACTAAATGTCCAAGAGAAGTGTGTGGTCAACCAAACTCAATGGTTCTTATTCACAACCGTTCCTCGTTTTCAGACAAACAAGTGATTAAGTTGCAAGAAACTCCAGATTTGGTTCCTGACGGTCAAACTCCACATTCTATTAACTTGTGTGTTTATGATGAATTGGTCGATTCATGTCGTGCGGGTGATCGTGTTGAAGTCTGTGGTATTTTCAGATCCACACCAGTCCGTGCAAATCCAAGACAAAGAGCCTTGAAAAGTTTATACAAGACCTATTTGGATATTGTTCATATTAAGAAAATTGACAAGAGGCGATTAGGTGGTGATATTTCAACTTTGGAACATGAAATTGCCGAAAAGGATCAAGAAGTTGAGCAAGTTAGAAGAATCACTTCCGAAGAAGTCGAAAAAATTAGAGAAATTTCCGAACGTGACGACTTGTACGAAGTTTTAGCACGATCATTAGCTCCTTCTATTTATGAGATGGATGATGTTAAAAAAGGTATTTTGTTGCAATTATTTGGTGGTACCAACAAAACATTCAAAAAAGGAGGTAGATATAGAGGTGATATTAATGTTTTGTTGTGTGGTGATCCATCCACTTCAAAATCTCAAATTTTACAATATGTTCATAAAATTGCACCAAGAGGGGTATATACTTCCGGTAAAGGTTCATCTGCTGTTGGTTTAACTGCTTATATCACTAGAGATATCGACACTAGACAATTGGTCTTGGAGAGTGGTGCCCTTGTGTTGTCTGATGGAGGTGTCTGTTGTATTGATGAATTCGATAAAATGAGTGATACAACAAGATCAGTTTTGCATGAAGTTATGGAACAACAAACCATTTCTATTGCTAAAGCGGGTATCATTACAACTTTGAATGCTAGAACTTCTATTTTAGCCTCAGCAAATCCTATCAATTCACGTTATGATCCTAACTTGCCAGTTACTGCTAATATTGACTTGCCACCTCCATTGTTATCACGTTTTGATTTGGTTTATTTGATTTTAGATAAAGTTGATGAAACAGTTGATAGACAGTTGGCTAGACACTTGACTGATATGTACTTGGAAGATACCCCTGAAACTGTCAATAACGATTATATCTTGCCAGTTGATTTGTTAACCCTTTACATTCAATATGCTAAGGAAAATTATAGCCCAGTCATGACTGAAGAAGGTAAGCATGAATTGGTCAGATCATATGTTGAAATGAGAAAACTAGGAGAAGATGCCAGATCTTCTGAGAAAAGAATTACTGCCACCACTAGACAGTTGGAATCTATGATTAGATTGTCTGAAGCCCACGCCAAGATGAGATTATCTGAAAGAGTTGAATTAATTGACGTCAAAGAAGCTGTCAGATTAATTAAATCAGCTATTAAGGATTATGCTACTGATCCAGTCACAGGTAGAATCGATATGGATATGATTCAAACCGGTACAACTAATCAACAAAGAAGAGTTCAAGAAGATTTGGCCAATGAAATCATGAAGATTATTGATGAAAACAACAATCTAATAAGATTCAATGATTTGAGCATGAAGTTGAATGAAAGATCATCCATTAGAGTTGAAAATCTGACGATTAATGAAAGTTTGAAGAGATTACAACAAGAAGGTAAGATTCTTGAGACTGGTGATAGTCATAGAAGAACTATTAGAAAAATTGCTATAGTGTAAGATTTGATTGTTTCGTGTGTATTATTATTGTTATTATTATTATTATCTATAGGTTTGATTTATTATTTACAATGTTAAGTTAAAAAAACCCTTAGTAGAACGACTTCTTGGACGTGGAATCGGACAGTTTTCTAACCACGACGGGTTCTTCAGGTTGCACTTGTACCAGCAATGGTGATCCTTGTTGTTGTTGTTGTTGTTGCACTTGTTCTCCTTCATCTGATTTCTCTACTTCATCAGCTAATTGTTTCAAGAACTGATCCAATTGTTCATCAACTTCAATATCTGTTTTTGAATTATATTTATTTTCCGTAAATGAATTTGCCAATTTTAATTCTTTAGCAATATCGATTTTTTCATTCTTATTTAATTTTTCAATTAAATCTTCCAATATTTCGAATTTTAAATTATATGATTTCGATAAACTTTCTAAATTTTTCCTACTATTTATCATATCAATAATTATTGAAGTGGTTATTAATGTTAAAATTAAAGATTTAGTGGTTGGTGTATTTAATAAATCAAAGAATTTTGGTTTTGTACGGATATATTGTTTGGCTGTGGTTGAGTTTAATCTGGTGAAGAATTGAGTTCTTGATATTCTGGGAAGAGTTCTGGTAAACATTATTGGTGATAGTTGGTGAAGATAGGATGTGATAGGATAGGATAGGATAGGATAGGATGGAATAGAATTGGATAGGTTCATTCGGCCCATATTTTTTTTTCTCTTTCTCTCTCTTTGGTGTGTTTGCTATTTGCTCGAAATATGGAAGTGGAGTAATGAGAAAGAAAGAGAGAAAAAAAAAATACAAACGGACAAAGAAACTGAGAACAACTTATTTATCAACCATTCCCACTAATATTTCCATTTACCAATAAACTTCTCCCCCCCCCCTATCCTATACCATCACCACCACCATGAAAGTACCCAAAGTCACCAGTTTCATATTGGTGATTTTACTATCATTGACATTTTTAAATTCCATGTTAAAATACTATACATATTTTATCTTTATGGTCACATCAACAAGAAATCATCAACAGCAACAACAATTACAACAACAACAACAAACCCCGGAAGTTCCTAATTCCCAATTGGCACAAGAAACGGGAGAAATACCTCATCCTCATGAACTATTTGTACCATTATTAACATTCATACCTACAAAATCCCCAGTTTTAACCCGACCTTGGGTCTTGATCACCTCAAGTTTTATTGAAGAGAATTTCTTTGAATTATTTATTAGTATTGTATTGATTTTCTATTTATCAAGATATTTAGAAACTATTTGGGGATCAAGGGAATTTTCTAAATTTATAATTATAAATGTTATCATTAGTAACTTGACGATATATATTTATTATAATTTGAAATCAATAGTATTTGGAGAATTGATCAATGATAATCTACCTCCGGTGATATTAAGTTCCATGTCAATTAATATGGGATTAATAATTGCCATTAAACAAAGAATAGCCAATCATTATTTGATTTTCTTTAAAGGTTCCTTAAGAATAAAAGTGAACTATTTACCATTCTTAACCATTGTATTTACATGGTTATTATCATTTTTAAGTGAAGAATTTTTAGTATTGTATGTCATGAGTATTGTTGGATTTATTGTAAGTTGGACATATTTGCGATTCTTCAAAACTGGTGCTAATGAACGTCAATCATATTTATTACCATTTGCATTAAGTCATAATAATAAGAAAAAGAATCGTTTCAGACCACTAGCCAATGTTGATCATCATCACCAATACCCTATAAATACAGCTTCTGGTTTATCATCATCATCTTCATCAACCACAGGAGCAACAACAGCAACGGCAAATTTCCCTATTGAAAATGATTCAATACGAGGTGATAGATCAGAACAATTTGCATTATATACATTCTTCCCATATCCTTTATCACTCATTGTTAAATTTATCTCAAATAGAATTTTCTTGTTTTTGGTCAAACATAAATTCCTAAATCCACATGATTTCATTCAAGATGATGGTGAAGATGAAGATAATAATAATAATGAACAACAACAAGATCAATTTGAAGATGTTGATAATTTGAAAAATAATTTATTTGGGGTATCGTCATTAAAAGGAGCAGGTGATGTATCAACGATTCCAAAATCGATTTGGGGTTGGTTGTTACCTGGAAATAAAGATCAACGTCATAATAATATAAAGACAAGTATGGATAAACGTAGAAAATTGGCATTAAAGGAATTGGAATAATATAGGTCATCAATTATATATGTATATGCAAATATATATATATGTATAAGTATAGGTATAGAAATGTAAATGTATGTGTATATACACATTACACTTATATTCTTCAACTATTCTAACGATCGTTTAATTATTCCCAATAATTCATCACTTCTATTATACCAAGCATCTTTGTCTTTCTCATTTTCAGGGTAAACCAATGCAATATTACCAAATAATCGTTTGATTTGTAACAAGTTATTCAGTAATTTCCATTGTTTCATGGCTAATAAATACCACAATGCTGATTTTCTATATCTTGTACATCCACTAGTTGTGGCATTCTTTGCCACTGGTAATTTTAATCTATTAACATACATTCCCTCCTCCTCCTCCTCTTCATTATTCTCTTCTTCTTCTGTCTTGGTGGTGGTAGTTGCTGCTGCTGTTGCTGTTACATTTTCCTGTAATAAGGGGAAGTTTTCCCATAATAAGAAAATTGATCGACCTGCATTGTATCCTAATCTCTCATTCAATATAGCTTTTATAATCAGGTAATTGAACGTGGTTAACACACTTGCTAAATGTTGATCAAAATCACTGGATAATTTCAAAATATATTTCTCAATCATTTCATACCACCAATATGAAATATGGAAAAGTTGACTCATACATAACAATAATTCAACCACAATTATCATGGTTCTAAAACTAAAGGTTTTCAAATTTAATCGTGACTTAAAAGTATAGGATAAATTATCCATATATGGATCAATTATATCATGTCTGATTTTACGTAAGGTGTTTTTATCTGGGGGTGGGGTTTTTATGGTTGGATTTAAATTTTGTTGTGTTTGGGCAAGTAATAATGAAACAATACACATTTCTTGCGTTGAAGCAACATAAATCCATGCTCTATCATTACTGTAATCTTTTCTAATTAATTCATATGTTGAATAGCCATATTTGAAATCTTTCAACATAATGGACCAATCAGCTAATTTTCTTAGTACTTGTTCTGAAGATGATTTATAATAATAATTTTCCAGATAATTGAATGATGAATTAGGGTTATTGCCACCATTTTTAAGTGGGTTTCCACTACTATTCAGTAAATTTGGATCACTGTGATTACCACTATTGAAAAGTTTCCTTGATACCAGGAAAAATCTACCTGTTATTGACTTCTTCGGCTGTAATATTTGATCGTCCCATAATCTAATCTTGGCTTGCATGTGGGGTATCAAATATTTGTTGATATATTCACTTAATTTAGTTCGTATTATGACATCGATATTCTTGCTGATTTGAAAACTATCTGGTGAATCGCTCAATGTGATCCTTTGTAAATCTTCTTCAATGGTACAATTCTCAATTAATGAAATTATATTCTTATCGTCTTCATTAGTCTCATCACTATTGTAATTCATCGGGAAAATAGTAGTATTGAGATTTAATTTGTTTTTGATATCGTTGGCAAATCCGATAATATCACCACTGGCAAACTTTGATATATCATAAATAATAAACACATGAACCATTAAATCATCAATTTGGAAATATTTAGGAAAATTGAAATTTCGAAAATTGACAATTAATTTTCTCAACTCTTCAATGGAATCAGTTTCATAATCAATTATAAAAATTTGACTAACAGGATGATTAAAAGTTTCAAATGGAGTTATTTGATTTGATGTTATCATCTTATCAAACAATGTTAAATACATATCTTTACTATTATCTTTCGCCACATGTCTTAAATAACTCTCCAATGAAGAAATCTTAAATAATTGATTCAATGGAGTTCCATTATTATTCCCATTACCTCCTCCTCCACCAATACCTCCACCAGAAATACTACTATTGTCATTTAATGATGCATGAGATAATGTAGGTGAAGAACTTGATGTCAATCTATTCAGAGACTTGCCACTATTATTCAATTGACCATTTAAAATACTTAATAATTCAGGCAATGATGGTTCAAATCGAATAGGAAAACTGACATAATTCTTTGTCATCAATTGATTGTTTAGTATCTTATATTGTTGGTTCGGTATTGAGTATTTGGCATTATTCCCATATGGTTTAAACACTTGCAATGTAGATATATCATGATTATTGGTTATGGATTGGAAAATAACATCGACATTATGGGTGGCATGAATGGATATCAATGGGGAATAAGTGTGATGCAATAAATGTTGTCTTGAAGTTAGCGGATCTAATCCTTTTGGGTAATCCATCTGAGCAAATAATACTTTAAAAAATAAAAAAAAAGGAGTGTGAGTTTGGCGTTGTATTAGGATTAACCCAGGGCTGATACTATGCTTGTTTGTATTGTATTGTGTTGGGTTTTCTAGCTCTCTCTCTGTCTGTTTGATTTGATTTAGAGAAAAAAAAAATCAATAAATCAATAAATCAATAAATCAATAAATCAAAATTGCGATTTCCTAAATTGGAATTGCATGCGGCATGTAATAGAAAAAGATATAGAACCCTATATAACATCATCATGGAACAACAACTATCTTGTTTGTAATAATTTTAAAATATAAATTAAGAAAGTAAAGTATAAAAAACACATAAACCACGAAATCTAAAAAAAAAAGGAAAATAAAAAAAAATAAACTATAAATCAAACGCCAATTAACAAAAACAAAAACAAATCAAATCAAACCAAATCAAAATAAAAAAAAAAAAACTAATTATTGTATAAATAAATTCTTATTACTTTTCTCTTTGTAAATCAATTTCGTGCAATAGATCTTCAGGGTTCACTGCATTCATCATTTCATTCTCTTCGATTCTTCTTTCAGCAGGAACATATCCATCTTTTCTTGTTCTGAATAATGCAAAGTATGGAATGATGTATAATAATCCTAATAATGTGGTTGATCCTAATGCACATGCCAATGAAATACCAACTATTCTACCTCTTGACAAGTATTTATTATGAGTCTTCAAATCATCTGACGATTGGAATCTGTTTGCATCATTAATTAAGATGGATTTGATGTCCCCAATTTCTAACGAATCGCTGAGATCTTGTGATTCACTTGTAAATATATATGGTATCCAGGATGTACCATTGAACAATGCCATGTTGACTAAACCATAGTCTTGAAGATCAAACACACCTGCCACAGTTAAAATATTGTCTTTATCGAAATAAGTTTCATTATAATTGCTTGATGATGATAAGGTCAATAATTTGATATCATTGAATGTTGTGTAATTCTCATATATAATATCTCCATCAATACGATTCCAATTTGAACCATCAAATCCATAAATGGAATCATCACCCATGGCGATAATTCTTTTATTCAAGTTCTGGTTATTTTGATCATTCATGATAAATCTTTCAACGTTTGTTCCGATACTATTCAAACTGCTCTTAGTACCAAATTGAGCTGCTTGGAAGTTGTAGGTCAAGAACTTGATATCACTGCTGTTTAAGGTTAAATTAGTACCAGCAATCAAAGCTTGATTATTTTGGAAGAATTTCATATCAGTTACAGTTCCTGATATTCTACTTGATTGGTCATTACCATCTTGAGGGTTGATCCATCTAGTGTTCTCAATGTCATAAACACATAATGATGGACAAGATAATGAACCAGCAAGATCAAAGTTACCACCAACTAACAATCTATTAGCTTGGTTGTACAAAACCATTGAATTAACTTCAATTGGGTCTCCATTACTGTTGGAAAGTACAGGTGGTTGGAATGACGTAAAAGTATTGTTAATCAAATCATAGATCACAATACCAGTAAGATTGGTTGAATCTCCAATTGAAACGGAACCATTGACTCCCATGAAAAGATATTCATTGTTATTATCAACATATAATGATTGAATTATGGTACTTTCACTCCAAGCAGCATTGCCTTGTAAGGATGTCAATGCATTTCCAGGATCGGAATTGTTAATGAATCCCACATTTGTCACATTATCTGATTCAAATCTTCCACCAATAATACTTAACGAACTATTAACATAGAAGGAATTTGTGATAATGAAAGAAGTATTGCTGTTAACATCAATACCATAGTGACTGAAATTTCCATTTGCAATGTAAGCCTGGTCGGTACTAAAGAAATCCATAGTATTGAATCCAGTACCACCAAGTATCTGTTGACGTTCATTTAACACTGCTGCTTGACTGAGATTCAACTGTTTATTTGTATCCGTAACCCAACTTGAATTGTCGTTATTCCAAGTTCTAAACACGCCATTGCCTGAGAAGACATAATATTCAGTGCCACTAATGGTAACATTAGTAAATTGGTTGAAATTGTTCGATTGATATTCATTTCCAAAACTGTACCATTGATTATCAGAGTTTAATGCAAAGTTGTAAGCTGAGGAAACTGTTTGGTTATTATTTGACAAATCTTTAATTGTGGTTGAATCGTTGACGTTCAATGCAAATTCACCAATGACTAAAACACCTTGAGGAAGGTCAATTAATCTAGTGATTGAGTTGTTAAAGTTCCCACCAAATATTGTTTGCGTGTCTCTTTTTCTGAGTCTATTTGAAGTGTTGATAATTGTTTCATTACTTGTGGTATTATAAGATTCAATGGACAATGTAAGTAAATTACTGTTTGACAATGTCAAGTTCTCATTATCAGATTGGAAACTTCCTAATAATAACATGGTGTCATTTCCTTGTAATGAAATTTGGTCAACAACGGTATCCTGAGATAAACTACCACTAAGTAAATTGATGGAAGAATTCCCCACAAAGGTGTTGTTTGGACTGATGTAGGTTTTATTGTCTCTTCTATAGTGGACCAACAGTTCATCAAAATAAGAAAAATTTGCCAATGAATATTCAAACAAACCATTCAATTTAATAGGAGTCAATTCAAATGATGTGCTGTTCTTTGTATTGTTTGTCAGATTCTTGTCGTAGATGCTATCCAATGATACAATATTAGCAATCACTTTATCAACAACCATATAAGGTTGTTCAGATGATGCAGTCACACGGTTGCGGTATGAAATTTCTATTCTGTTTGAACCTGATGTAGTGGTGGAACCATTCAAATGACCGTAAAATAAATAATCAAATTTGTAATTTTCATTATTTTGATAAATCAAATTTGTGGCTAAAAGGTTGTCATGATCACCAATAACAGTGACATTAACAATCGCTCTTAGATCACATGAATTATCTTCTGAACAACTAGGTGTTGTCATAATAATGGAGTAATTACCAGAGTATGAAATATTTGGATACAAAGTAATCTTGGCATCGGTATCACGACTTACCAAGTAATCATTGGAAACAAAGCCCGAATCCAAGGCTTGCACGGATTGGAAACTACCTGAATTGATTTCAGCATAATTGTTATTGTCCAGACTAAAGTCAGAATCACAATTTGGTTCATTTAACGTATTGTTACCGTAGACAGTGATGGCATTCTGATATAATTCAAATCCCGCCAAGATAGCTTGATCTCCGTACCAATCAACGATGGTAACAACAACCTCATCAACACCAACATCATTGACAAATGCAAATTCTTGGAAATTTGAACCATATCCTAAATTCTTGGTGTTGGTGGATGGATCATAATATTGGAAATAGGAGCCATCTTCTTCATCAACATAAATAATGCTCTCTTCATTTAATTTAGTGGCATTGGCAATATTACTATCAACATGTTCATTCAAATCATCAAAATTTAATAATGGACACCAAGCATCACAATAGGCCAACTCGTTAGTTGCAGGATCAATGTAGGTCAAATTCATAATACCATTATTTGGGTAAGAATAAATTCTAAATAATTTAATCCCGTTTGAACCTTCAGGGATGTAAAGTCTTGCTTTGGTAGGTTGAACACCTTGCATTTCACTTGGAAGTTGAACTCTCCATTCAGCACCAGAGTTTATTTGTGCCGCCCATTCATGTCCATTTGCCGGACAAATGATGGCACTGGCATCTTCATTGGAACCATCCCCATTGACGGTACTAAATGTACCATGTCGAAGGGAGATGATTTGTTCGGCACTGATAATGGTGGTATTTGAAGTATTGGTATGTTTGGTTCTATTGGTGGTGATATTATGAACCAATAAATCAGATAATCCAAGGGTATCAAACTGACCTCCAAAGATAATTGAACCTAATTGATCATCATCTTCATTGTCGTTCAATATTTTGGCAATGGAATTAATTGAGGAATTTTCACCAAACCCTTGAAATAATGTTGACTCAACTTTTTCAGCAGAAATGTTATAAACGGCTGCACTGTAGGTATCATTAAATTTGAAGTCACCACCAAGGTAAAGTAATCCATTATCGTGATAGATGGTCTTGACAGTACCATTAATATCATTTTCAAAAATCTTGGTTATGTCTTTGGTAGTGGTATCATATATGATTGGACTGATAACTGTTTGGTTGTTAAATTTGGTAAAATTACCATTTATGACGACGGTATCATTTGACAAAACAATTAATTGTTCAATTTGACCATTCATATCAGCAAATTTTAAACTGAAATTCTCTTCGGTGTCTTGAAGATATAAACTACTGGTAGGAGCTGAACTTGACGAAGAAGTGGAAGAATTGGTAATTTCATCTTTATCCAGTAATAAATTTAAAGAAGTACTTGGGGCAGTAACAACTTGAGAAGCATTAACGAATGAGTAAAAAGATAATGCTTCGAAAGATCCAAATAACCCTATTCTGCTACCAATAGCACTATAATCCAATGTTGGTAAAGATACGGGTTGGAATATGTCATCTGCCTTACATAGGGCAGTTATTGTTATTAGACACAACAATTGTAGTAAATGGTTCATGTTGTGTTATATGTATATGTATATATATGCTTGTGTCAGGGTTGGTTGTGATTGTGAATGAGGATGTGGATATGTGGATGTGTGGAGGGGGTATAGAAAGAATGAATACTATAAAGAATGAACGAGGGACAAGTAAAGGTAGAAATGAAGTGAGGTTGAACTATATGTTAGTAGCTCTGATGATAGTGGTGGTGAACGTGGATAGTTGAATGTGATGGTGATGGTATTGGGTAGTTGGTTGTAAAAAGAAAACAATTCAAAATTTTTTTGGGATTAAAAATGTTAAAACGAAAAAAACGAAAGGAAGAAAAAAAAAAAAAAATTGTATGGTGTTTGATGTGTTATATGTGTGTTGTCTTAGTATTGTTGTTTTTGTTGTTGTTTTTGTTGTTGTTGTTGTCTGAGGTTTGATTCAAAAATTTTTTTTTTTTTTTTTTTTTTTTTTCGTCTCAGACGCACTCACTAAATTGAATCAAAAAATAATCAAAAACGTATTGTTTACTTTTTCACAACAATACAACCAAAAAAAAAGTTTGAACCACATCAAGAATTTACAACCATCATCAAGATCAATCCTCCTCCTCATCCTCTTCCATCTTCCATCTTCCAATCACCACTGATTTATGGAATTGGATTTTCTCATTTTGTATGACGTATCTACCACTACAAATTTACTACTCTCACTGTATCTCTGTTTTTCTTTCTTTGTTAACACACAGGGGGTCGTGCACAAGATCCTCAAGTATTTTTCTTTCAAGTTTTGTGTAATTTGTAATTGCCGCGTTTTTAGACCAATTGTTTTCTTTCGTTTCTTTCTTTTATGAGAAAACAATTTAGTGTCAATTTATACGCTACGTGTTTGCCCCTTTTTCTTTAGTTTTATTTTTAGTTTTACGAATCCTGTTTTGAAAACAATTACCCACACTTAAAGATTTCGAGTACTTTATATGTTGTTCCGTAATTTAGTAGTTGACAATAACCAATACATGTCCGAGGTTATGTAACATTTTCTTACATTCTATTTAGTGTCTATTTTTATTTACATTTTTTTTTTTTTTTTTGTTGGAAGCATGCAAAGCCACTTAATGTACAAGGGACCCTACATTACGACTCACTCATACAATACGTATTACTCTTTTACATCATATCATATCATATTTGGGATACTCATAGAATACAATCCAATCAATCCTACAAAACTGATAAATCAGAACTATAGAGCTGCTATATCCTAATTTATCTTTTTTTTTTTTTATCAAAAATTACCCAATAGTTTCAATGATTCCCAAATATGTAATCAATATGATATAAATTTCATTTGATTTCTGTACAAAATATGCAAAAAAAAACCAGAGCCTTTTTTTACAATCATTGAATAAATAGAAAAAACCGTATAAAACAACATAACAATTAATAAAGTGAAATGAAACAAACAACTATTTGATTAACAATAAAATATCATATGAATTTACTCCTTCCCGCCGTTGTGTAATCTTACAATTGATAATAATATCCGATTAATTTGATTGTCATTCTCAGAACAAAATAATGTGGGAATTTATTCACAATATCGAAAACGGAGCTGTAGCTCAGTTGGTAGAGTATCGGATTCCAAAATAATTTGAGGAATTCTCGGTTGTAAACATCCGACGGTCGCAGGTTCAAATCCTGTCAGCTTCATTTTTTGTATTTTTGATAATTATCACAAATGATAATTAAGAATCTTTTTAATTTTTAAATTAATTTTACAATTGATACAATAACAATTATAAATAACTCTTCTTTCTTTCTTATATAGGTATATAATTATTTTTGCTTTCTCTTTTTTTTTTCTATATATTTATTTTGTATCACTCTTATGATTGTGTTGGTTGTTGTGGTTGTGGTTGCTCTACTTCTTCTTCTTCTTCTTCATCTTCTCCAAGATCGAAAAGTCTATCATCAGTTGCAACTGAATGTTCAAGTTCTTCAGCATCATCATCAAATTCATGATCATGATCAACATCATCACCATCTACAAATGGATCTCTTCTTGAGAAATCATCAGTACTAAGTCTTCCTTCTTCTAATTCATCATCAATATTATCTTGGAAATCCCCAAATAATTCATTTTCTTCATGTTCAAAATCTGGAACATTAACATAATTTCTATGACCTGGAGATCTTCTAAAAATAACATTACCGACTTTTTCCAATAACATACGATCTATTTTGGCAATTGTTTTAACTGTTGCTACCAATATAGCAACAGAATAAATACCTCCTTTAACAATCTTATTGACAACAACATCAACTTGATCATTTTCAATTGGATTAAATCCATCATCTTCTTCATCCAATCTAATTTGTCCTAATCTTTTAAATCCTCCATTTCTACGGATACCTCGATCATAAACAAACCAAGCACTTCCTAAAAATATCAAAATTGGAATAAATATAACCAAGAATAATTTATTACCTGAAACTTCATGTCCATAATATTCATTAAATTCCTTTTGTTTACCTGGACATGCTTTAGGATTGAAATTATCAAATTGTTTTCCTCCTTTACATGTTGATAATGGGATTCTTCTATATCCTGTACTTTCAAAATATTGGAATGCATTTTCTTTTTCACACATTGTTTTTTGATAATCTTTTGAATTTAATCCTTTAACCAATTTAC
The DNA here is from genome assembly GCA_030557875.1 of Candida neerlandica. Lineage (NCBI taxonomy): Eukaryota > Fungi > Ascomycota > Pichiomycetes > Serinales > Debaryomycetaceae > Candida > Candida neerlandica. The sequence goes on along the minus strand of JANIWD010000008.1, from coordinate 106,811 downwards.
AAGTATTATCATTAATATCCCGATAATAATTATAATCACATTCATAATCACTTCGAGTACATGTACAATTTTCAACTTGTTTATATCCAATATCCAATGGAGCACTACCAATAAAACAATCGGTACGATCAACAATTCTTCTCAAATATTTCGATTTATGTCCAAAAACACATTTATCCGCACTTTGTGGATAAGATGGGGTCCAATATTCATAATCATCATGTTCAGGATCATCCAAATTCAATTGACATTGTCGTTCATGAATATTGGTGAAATCAATACAAATTGCCAATGTATCTTGGGCATCTTTTGGATTTGATGTAAATATTAAGAATTTTCTTGCTGTGTCGGTTGGAACAGTTGCTAAATCATTAATCTTTAATAACGAATCATTAAACTTAAATTCATTCCATGATTTCCCATCATCAAGGGAATACAATAATGTATTAGTTTCATTAATGGCATCAACAAGAACTAAAATTGTTCCTTGATCTCCATATTCCCACATATAAACACCTTTTTTGATTTCTTTCCATGTTACCCCTCCATCGGTACTTAAAAATGTTGCACCAGATGACATATCGGTTAAATGTTCTCCAACATTACCAACACCAATTAAAAATCCCGTTGCTGAACCACTTGAAAATGTATCTCTATAATCAGCTCTTTCAGTAAATCCATGTAAATGTAATGAACATTTACTTAATTGTTCTCCATTACATGGATATTTCTTACCTTCAGAATCAACTGCTGGAGGAATTAAAGGATTCCATTCACTTCCATCATTATGTGAGATCAAAGTACGTAATTTCTTTTGCCCTTGTCCATCATTGGCATTAGCAACAATATTGGCAATAATTGTACCTTCTAATCCATCAATCTTATCGAAATCAACGTAACCTTCTGTATTACGATTAACATTATCCAAAGAAACAACAAAATAAGTACCATTGGAATTGGATTTTAACAATGGACCAAATTCAAAGTTCATCTTATCACTTGTGGTAACATGCATAAAAATTGCTCTTGAACTTGAATCCAATACAGTGAATGCTTGTTGAGATCCAACTTGTAAATCATGGGGGAAATCAGCATCAGCAAATACTTTCCCATCAATGGTGACTTTGGATAATAAAGAGTTTTTCTTATCATCAATGGTGGCAACAACAACATAATTTCCTGTCATGGCAAATCCAACAATATTATCATAAATTTTGGTTGCATCTGAACTTGGGGATTCCAAGCTTAACAATTCCAATTTTCTATCGGATGTTGGACTTGAACAATAGATAATACTATTTGGATTATCAAATATAGCCCCAACAAATTCACAAGTTTTAACATTCTTTCTTAACATATTGAATGATGCCCCTGAATCATCGGTGTGATAGGCATTAACAGTACAGGTATTACCTTCACAAACTTCACCAAACCAAATAAATTCATTTGCTGATTTATAATGGAAAGAAATTGCTTTGTAAGGTTTCATGGATAATTTAGTTGGAGTTTGTTGTTTAGTGAATGTTGCACCACCATCATCAGAATAATAAATTATATCAGAATCTGTAATAAGAATAATTGTTCCTGCAACAGGACCAGTGTAGAAACCTAATATTTTATCATGAATAGGAACTTTGACAAATGAAACACCACCATTATTGGAAATCCAAAGTCTATCATCAATGGTCTTAACAACAACATTATCTTGTGATGATCTTTCTTCGGATTCGGCAATATATTGGTATTGGGATAATTTTCCTTCAAATTCATTAATATGAACTTGAATTTGATGAGGGTCACCACCGGTATTTTCATCGGGTTTTTTAGAACCTCCATTATCATCAACATAATCAGAACATTTAATTGTTTCCTCAGAAATAAAATCTTCATTCTTCTTATCCCCCATATTACAAATATTTCCTTGTACCAAAACCTTATCAGTTAATTTTAATTCACTCTTGGATTGACATAATTTTGCAAGTTGTTTAGGATCTGGAATACAAGTATGTCCTCCTTTTTCAGATAACTTGAATCCAACATTACATTCGAAATCCAATTCAGTACATTGACAAGGGTCTTCATAAACCTTAATATCTTCAAAGATTTTATTAACAAAACATTTCGCATCTTGTTTTCTTCTGTTGAATTTTTCACGATGTCCATAAACACAAATTGGTTCATTATCTTCAAATTGTCTGGCAGTAAATTCTTCAAAATCTTCGTCATTACATGTTTTCCCATCAAATGCATTGGTGAAATCAACGGAGTAAATATATTCAGTTGATGATAATTCCCCACTAATACCACTAATGATAAATTTACGAGATGTTCCATCAATGGTGGTTAAAATTGCCAATGGATAGATAGGAATTTCCAATTTAACTTTATCCCATGATTTACCTTGATCTAATGAAAAGTACAAGTGTTTGGCAGGATCATAATCCTTCTTTCCATTATAAGGAACAGCTAAAATAACATTTCCTTGATCACCAAAAGAAAAAACAGCAGGGAAATCTAATGCCTTTTCCCAAGTTGCACCAGCATCTCGAGATACATAGGTTTTCATTTTTCTAAAATCATTGGCTAAATGTTTACCTTTATTACCAACCCCCAATAAAATACCTGGAGTTGGGCCAGTAACAAATTTTCCTGCCCCATCCAATTCACCATATTCCCATAAATGTAATGAACAACCATCTTCCAATTTACAGGAGTTATCATTAAGTTTTGCCAATGTCCAATCTCTACCATCATTAAATGACACTTTAGTGACAATATCTTTGGCAAAAGTACCACCAAATAAATTATCCAATAATGATTTATCTTGATCATAATCTTTTTCAGCATCAACTCCAACGTTGGCGATCCATGCACCATCAATATTTTCAACTTTTTGAATATGACCTCCGGCAACTTGATCCAACAATTTAGTGTAATGTAAACCAGAAGAATCCGAGGCATAAAATGAGGCAGTTTGAAATCTTCGGGAATTATAATCCATAATGGTTAAGAATAATGAAGAAACACTTGATTCCAAAAAGGACATAACCCCATATTTAATATCAATATCTAAATCGGCCCGATTAAAGTCATTACCATTTTTTGAAATAAATGCACTAATTTTGGAATTTTCGTTGAATTTATCAGTTCTCAGAACGGCAACCATAAATTCTTCTTCAACTTTAATATCAATAATTTCACCACTTGAAGAACCCAAAGGATTGATTTCCTCTACGGAATTGTAGAAATCATCTGATTTGAATAAATGGGATTCCACAACATGTCCATATGAGTTTAATTTATTGGTTGAACAATAAATTGTTTCAGCTTTACCAATTGAACTTGATTTAGTTGATCTTGAAAATCTACAAACATGAGCTTCAATAGGTAATTGGGATGGTTTTGAACGGAATCCATCTTTTGTGAAGAAATATTTATGTTTACAACGTCGATTTAATCTTGAACCATCAGGACATTCATAATTTGAAATCATTAAATAATCTCTATTTTCTGAATTGAATGAAATTTTAGGAATAGAAGATATATCATTTGCAAATACATCAATTTCAAATGATTTCCATGAATTACCTTCATCTTCAGTATAATATTGTTTCTTGGTAGCCGTCATGACAAATGCTCTTTTATTATTATAAGGATCCATTTCAAAAAAAATTGCTTGTTCTTTAATTGAATCAACTTCATTGAAAGTTTTTCCATCATCATGGGATATGACAATCTTTTGATCTCTTAAAACCAACAATGTTGGTGAATCGTCGAAATATTTGATTTCTCTTGCAGGACTCCTACTTTTAACAAAACTAATATCCGGTTCATATGAAGCACCTACCAATGCAACTATGAAAGTTAGGAATATTAGAAGGTTGAAATTACTCTTCATTTTTGTTCTTGGCTCCAATTATTTGGTTAATCAATTGGTTGATAAATGGAGGGGAGTGGGAAAAATATTTTGTACAAGAATAAAAAAGCAATAATTAAATATATGGTTCAATTGGGATTGGTCTTTTTTTTTTTACTTCTTCTTTCCGTTGATGAATAGCTAATCGAGAATCCTTGTACTTCTTGTGTTGTCTTGACTTGTGTTGCTGAAATAATGATTAGTTGATCTTTTTAGTTGAATAGTAATTTCGGCATGGAAAGAAAAGAAGGCGAGGAGCTAATATCTTCCACTTTTTTTTTTTTTTTTTTTTGTAGGTTAAGTTGAACAAGACAAAGACAAAGAAGTAAAGAGAGAGAGAGAGAGAGGCTTCGACCGAGAAAGCGTGAAAAGTAAGCAACCATAGTTAATTAACTACACTAATTAATTAATTAAATAACTACAAAGAGAAAGAATTTTTTTTTTATTTGTTTCTATTTTTTTGGGAATATTGATGCAACATCAACATAAATTAAAAACCCTTAAAATTTAGATGATGATGGTGATGATGATTATTATTATCTTTATTAACTAGAACTATAACTATTACCAACACAATCTCTATATTACCAATATTAATATTAATATTAATATTATTGTCTGGTGGAGAAATACTTATATATATATCCACATATAAATCCCCTTATTTCCCTCTCACACCAAATGGGTTACGTTTGCCGTTTTGAAAAAGCCTTGTTCCTTGTTTCAATTAAACACTCAATCCAACAAATTTACCCAGATTAATCACTTTAACATAACATCCAATATCGACAGAATAATATTTCTCTAAATTAAATGTCCAACTCATTAAACTATTACTAAATTTTTCAAAATCTTCATTATATACCCTAATTAAGATCGTTTTAGAATCAATTATTGATAATAAATCAAATGGTAACGATTCCCCAATTAATCCATATAATTTATTTAAACTTAGTAATATAATTGATTTCCATGCTATAATATCAATTTCAACATTATTGAATTCAAGTAATTTTGTTTCATCTTGTTGAATGCCTTGATCGGGAAAACTATAAGTGAGTAAAAGAATGTTAGTATAAAAACGAAGAATAAGAAACATGCGAAGAGTGTAGAAGTTAAGTTTTCACAGTGTTAAATATTACATACATTTGTAATTTCATATAATACCAATCATTCTTTGTCAATTTATGGGTCCTTATGATTAATTCTTCATCTGCCATATCCATATGTTTCTTTTAAAAGACAAAGTATCTGGTTGTATTCTCCTCTGATGGTTGTAAGAAAAAAAAAAAAACAAAGCACTAAAATAATAGATCAACACAAGTCGTGTGCTAGTTTCAAATTTGTATTATAATGTCACTAGAAGAAGAAGAAGAAGAAGAAGATGATGATGATGAACTTCCACTAATTACACTTTCATCTTCAGTCTTTGTACATTCATTTATGACAGGATACTCATCAATATTCTTTGACTGTTCTACAATATTTTCTTTATTTTGTGGACTAATTGGTGAAACATATCTGAATTGTTGTTTCTGCTGCTGATTATTAGGAATAGATGGTGTTGGAGATGGTTGTGATGGTTGTGATGGTTGTGATGGTGGTTGCGGTGACCGTTGATGAATATTTTGAAACGGAATACCACCAATTGGAATATCCAATTCTGAATTATATTTAATTACCGGTATAACAACTGGGATTGTTGGTTGTGAAGGACTAATTGGTGAAAGTGGCGTTACATATAATCTAGGTAGTTGATAGTAAGGATACACCTGATTACCATTACCATTACTATACCAATCATGCAGTACAATTGGATCTGGTGAAGGAAGAAGAGGATGAGTAAGATGACAAGGAGACATATACGGTGATTGAGGATAATAGTACAGATAAGCTTGATGATGAACAAAGGTAAACGCTGAAATTGGATAATAAGGTGTTTGGTGAGAATTGAAATTTCTTGAAGAATTGTTTCTTGATAGTGATGATGGTTGTAATTGTGGTTGTTGGTATGGTTGTAGGTATGGTTGTTGGTATGGTCGAGGTCGTGGTTGTGGTCGAGGTGGTCGTACTAAGAGATCATTGAGTTTAATATGATCAAATCTTTGTTGATGTCTTAAATTCAATAAATCGATAGGCTGGTATACAACTTTATGCTTATCTTGCATTGATGATACTGTCAAATGTATTGTTCTTGATCAAAAAGTTGCAAAAAAAAAAAAAAAAATATTAGAGCCAAAAATAGTTATCCAAAAAAGAAAGAAAAAAAAAAACGGAATGCAATAACCGAATAACAGCAAAATAAAATAAGGACAAAAAATTAGAAGTGATGGCGAGACAGAGATAGAGACAGAAACAGAGAGAGAGAGCGAGTGAGGGAGAGATAATTGAAGTTGTTGTTATGTTCCAGCCAGATAGATAGATTATAGAGAATTATCAAACCAAGTTACAAACCTTTAACTATATTGTCTACCAAATTTTGTACAATCTCTTCTTTTGAATTTTGCGATTACGTAAGCGTTATTGTTTTTAATATTGTCCAATATCCAATAACCACAATATGTCTCTACTTTTTTTTTGTATTATATTGTATTGTTTTTTTCCCGCTTTAGCCACTGAGCTTTATCCTGTCGGTTAAAATGAACGATAGGGGGGCATTTAATTGTTTCAACTAATTGCCAACATATATAGACTTTGTGCTATAAATACAGAACATAGAAGAAGACGCAAAAAAAGCACAACCAAACAAAGCAAACAAAGCAAAACCCAAGCAATATGATAAACTCCTCATCAAATGTTCTTAAATCCTGGAATAATCTTTCAAATAACTTACAACTTACAATACTTAAGGCATTTCAATATTGTTCCACTATTACCTTTTGTGTTTGTGTATAAAGATTGAGTTATATATTTTGATTAGTTGCAAGAAAGAGAAACAAAATAATATCAAACATAAAAAAGAAAGAAAGAAAAAAATGATACTACAAAACTGTGCACAGTGATAATAAATGATAAACGCGCGTATATAGATTGAAAAATAAGATTATAAAGTTTCAAATAGACATAATATGATAACTTCTATTTGTAATTATTACAACTAGTGATTATTATTATTATCATTATTATCATTATTATCATTATTATTATTATTATTCTTAATGTTATTGTTGTCAATATGGCTGTTATTGTTAATCTTGAATCTTATATATGAAATGCAATCATAAATAATTGTATACAATCAAGAAATAATAGAGGAGGCAAATGTATAGGAAATATCGAATAATAGGGGAAATAATATTTATTCAAACATAACATTAAATGGTGCTTGTTAGATTGATGTGGAACTGCAGAAATAAATAACAGTATTAAAACAACAACAACAACAACAACAACAACAACAAATAAGGGTTCACATAAGAATCCCTTTCATTACGAGAAAGTAAGTTCGATCTTTTTATATGTCATATAGGGGAGGAAGTGAAGGAAGAAGAAGAAAAGGAGGTGAACGTGGAGGAGGTGGTGGAGGATTTAGAGAAGAGAAAAAGGAGGGGTCGTTTTTATAATAATTTGTATCAGTTGTATTATTTGTATAGCATTATTATAAGCTCATAGTTTAGTATTAGTTGATGTTTGAAAGTTGATTGTCATATGATGTTTTTGTGTTCCAACCGTTTTTAGTTTGATGCGATGTGGTGTGCATGCAATTTAACTTATAGTTACAAAATTAGAATCTGTTTTGTGTAACGAAAGATCAAAAGAGAGAGACAGAGAGACAGAGAGAGAGAGATTTATTATGTTATGCGCCAACGATATACACCAATCAGATAGACAGTAAGACAAAGAGAGGGGTATTGCGTATATATAAGTAAAGTACACAAATAGTGCTTGATACAGCTTACGTAAATATATATATATGTATCATTTGTGTGTGAGTGTGTATGAAAAAGTAATAGTATGTTCATCAGGGTACATACATTGAAACGCAGAAAAACTATTTTCTTTCCCCCCTTGGAATTACGTCATATATGTAAGATAAAAAACAACAACATCAAGCTTGCCTTTAAATACGGAGGAAAATAAAAAGAGGAGAAGCGGAAAGACAATAAAACGGAGAAGAGAATGATAATAAGGAGGTGGAAGAAAGAAAAGATGTGAATAATATGACAATAGCACAGAACAAAGATAATGGTAAGATAATCTTTCTGTTTCTGTTTCTGTCTCTGTCTCTGTCTCTGTCTCTGTTTATGTTTATGTTTATGTATGTGTGTATGATTGTCGGGGAGAATAAGTGAATGAGCGAGTGTGCATATTATCTGACGAGACACAATTAAAATAAATAACGGTTTCCCCATGCGTTGCCCCACCAGATTAGTAATTACATTTCGGATTGATTATCAACCGTTTTTTTTTTGGTTGTAATTTTTTTTTCTTGTTTACGGTTACTCCATGAACCAATAAGCCAATGAACACATAGTGGCAAAACGATCTCCGTTTAATGCTTTTCCCGTTGGCCGAACTTCATACGGCTCCAAATATCGAGCAAGAAGAAGCGAATAACAATAGTTGGCCAATTCTGTGATTCTGTGATTCTGTGATTGTGGCATGTTGTGTGTGTGTGTGTGTTTATGTATGTATGCGTTTGTCTTTGTGTTTGTGTTCGTAATGAGCTTGTGGACCTTTCTTTGATTGGCAATTGGTTTTACTATCACTTTGGTCAATCCTCCATAACAAAATTTCTTACAATTACAGCAATCCAAATGCAGAGTAGAAAGAGTATGTAATATTCTTGCAATTGTCTTGTCGTCAAATATTGTACTTTACTAACTTAGGGATCTCTCCCTGTCTCCCCGTCTCTCTCTCTCTCTTTTTTCTTTTTTTGCTTTACCGCTTTTTCGGAGGTTATCACAGTTTGCCGGTTTCCTTTTCTTTTTTAACTCGAAGTTCCGTGTTTTCTCCGCCTCCTTAATTCTCCTAATCCTACCTCTACTCCAATTCCTATTTTTTCTTTCACTCCCTCTCTCACTCTTTAGACGATTATACATCAATTGAAAGAGTACAATTTGTGATAAGAGTCTATAATCGAATACCGATGTAGAAAACAATACAATACAATACAATATAATATAATATAGAAAGCAATATATTTGCTTTGGTATAGAATAGAATAGAATATAATTGGTGGTGGGTTCTTTAGATTTCTTTGCAAACATCATCAGTATTATTAAAAATCAATTTAAATTTCATCACAAACAAGTATTTTCTTTAACCACTAGAACCTCTACTAGAACTACCACCACTGCTACCACTACTACTACTACTACTACCAGTACTACAACTTGTATCAGTATTACTATTTGCAGGTAGTGAGAGAGATAGAGAGAGATAGATAGAGTATGCGTAAGTGCGTAAATGAGAGTGTATGTGGTGTGTTGGTGGCGTGCGCTTTTGTGTCGAGGTGGAAAATAACCACCAAGACGTTTATGTCAAACCACACGACTTTTTTTTTTTCTTTAAAAGTTAACAATAAAGAAATAAATAAAAAAAAAGAAATTTTTATTTTTTTTGCACTTTGCTTTTTGCTTTTTGCTTTTTGCTTTTGTTTTGCCAATTTGGTTGTAAGAAATTTAAAGACAAAAAAAAAAAAAAAAGAAAAAAAAATTATCATCAATCAGAAAAATTAAACCAACCCATTTTCTTTGTTGCCAGATTGAACTAACTACTATTAACAACCCAAATTAAACAAAACAAAATACAACAAAACATAACATACCCACCCACACAAATACATACCTACATACATACATCCATCTATACATCCATCTATATATCCATCTATACATACAAATACATTTTTTACTTTCACTTCACTATCATCCACAAATCATCAACAACAACAAAAGAGTTATCTAATTTATTACACCTTTTTTTTTTACATCTACTACAACAACAACAACAACCATCATCAATATCATTTACGTTGTCTTGCAATTAATTAATCAATCAATCAATATATCAATATATCACCCAATCATTCTATTACTACTAACCTTGTCCCCCTTGTAATCTATTACCCTTTTATTTTTACCTTGTTTTATCTCACTAAATCTCGAAAGTAACAACTGTTGAATCAACAAATCCTTCTAAGAAACATTTTAAAAGTCGATCCAGTTATCTTTCTAACCATATTGTGTCACGAAGAAACAACCAAAACATTAGAACAAGATTCACAAGTTAAGAAGAAAAACAACCACAACCACAACCACAAGCACAAGCTGCCAATTTTTTTTAACTAATTGTCAACAGTGTTACATCTCCGCCTGTCATTCCTTTTCTTTGTAACAAATAACAAAACATTATAGACCATCATGACAGAGACAATAGAAATTGACACCGAATATAGCTTTATTAGGGCTCTATCTAAGAGAATAGAATCTTTATTACCAAATCATACAGGCAGAAGTATCGAAGAAGTCGAACTTGATCAACAATTCCAAATAACTAGAAATCTATTATTGGATAATAATAATCGAAATCCAAAAATAATAACCTATATATTTATTAGTTTTGCATCGATATTAAAATCAATCAATACTGAATCTGCAAACAATAAAATAAAGCACCGGGATGAAAAATCAAGAAATTCCACCTTATTAATGTGTAAATTATTGGCTGATATTCTAAAGTCCAACTGGGAAAGAGAACAAACAATTCTTGATGATAAAGATTTATTGAGCAATTACTCCAGATTCTGTTATTATGATCCTCCAAACCCAGTTGATCCCTCTGTTGTCCCTGAATTAGTGGATATTTTTATCAACATGTTATCCTCCGGTGTGGTACGTAAAGTGTTGTCCTTGGTCCGTAATGAACAAACCATAGCAACCATGGCCGTGGCGAAAGAAGAACAAGAAATTTCTCGAGAAGATCAACCATTGACAAAAGAAGAGGAAATTGCTTCGTCATTATCCGATATTGATTGGTATTTAGATACAATTATACGGTATTTGGCAACGGCCAACCCTGGAGAATACTATAATGTTCTTACCGATAAGATTTTCAAATACTCCGAAAAAGAACAGACTATACCACTCCCCATATTACAAAAATACTGTCCCTTGGTAAAGTACTTTTTCTTTTCGCAAATAAACCATGTGCGGATGCCGGAAGATACATTGCGGGCTTTACCTAATATCAGATCAATAACTTGGAGACAAGTTTATTTGTACTTCCTAGCAAATACTATCAAAGACCAATCATTTTCAAGAATATTGGATTATAATGCTTTGGTTGATCCAGCTAATCCTCATCAAATTCAACTCATCAAAAATTTATTTGATACAGCCCTTAATGTTTATTTTGAATCTTCTTCCAATACCTATTGCGGAAGTTATGTAATGACTTGGATCTTGGCCATTTGTATTGATGATATCCAGGAATTTATCACCGATAGACCAATAAACAAGTTGAAACTAACGTTTAACAAACGATTGAAATTTATGATGACAGTTTTAAAGGATTCAAATAATGCTGCTAATTTGGAATGTTTTGATGCATTAATTCATACCTTCCATTTGGGAACTCGTCTCCAAGCATATAATTTATTGTCACACCCAGTTTATATCTTTAGCTTGAAATTTTTGGAGGATACCCATAGAAATTTAATAAAGTATGCTGAAACCCACAAGGAAGACTTACTAACAGATGATGAATTGGCTTACAGGTACGAATTTTTAACTGTGAACTTTTATCTTGCTGCCTTGTTGCTACACCCAGATAAGTACACCAAGACTATAATCAACAATTATAACCAGAATATCGATGACCTTAAGGCAAACAAAATTCTTGTGAAAATAATCAAGGGCCTATCTGAAATTGAAACTGCTGAAAAAGTATTTATTAAGCTAATGAATCAATTAACCCCAACATTGAAGAGGATGATATATGGCGCATTAAAGATTTTGAGCCAGTATGAAGAACGTTATAATCGTAACGTCATCAGTCCAGTAACAACCCGTAATGATTTATCAGAATCATCAATATTTTCTGACCTTGCAAGTATGGACCAAGAAAATATGGCAAATATGATGACGCAAATGACAATGAGCTCAATAAAAACTAGTTTGGACCATTATGCTGAAGATTTGTTCGAGACACAATCAAGAGATAGCAGTAGATATGGTGGTTTGAAAAATGTCGGATCAACTACTGCCTCGTCTCATTTATCATCTTCAACATATAGATTTAGAATCATAAATGAAGCTGAGGAATTATTGTCAGATATCTTCCAAATATTTTCTACTGTTCCAGATTTATATTTCAACAGTATGCCATTAATGAGTGACGAATATTACCAAACTAAACCATTGACTGAATTGCTTCCTGCTATTATGAAGTTTTGCCATGAAGCAATAATACCTTTGAGATTAGCTCTTAAGTCTCGATGGGTTGTACAGGGCAACACTAGACTATTAGATTCCACACGAGCATTGTGCTTGAGAATGATTACCCGTGGGAGTAGATTAGTTCAATTGCGTACTAATTTGACTGTTTTTGCAAATTTTAATATCTGCAACTGCATCATATATGTTACCTGTGAAGCTTGTTTATCAATATCCTTGCTTAGTCCTAAATTCAAATCTTGCTTTTTGTTTTTGAATGATTTTTTACAAAAAAGAAGACTTTTCAACGATCTCATTGCTGATAACCCTATTGTGGTTAGTACAATGAACAAAGATTATTACGAACCATGCGGTGATGTTATCCACTCAGTGGAGAAAGTATTGTTGCTTTCGTTATGTACTCATGATATTTCCTTTTACAACTATGCGTTGCAAGGTATTCGATGGTATATAACAGAATTGGAAGAACATAGTGCTTTTTACCGTGTTGAAGAAGTATCAGATACTTTGTTAGAAGCATTTAAACAATTTGCTAAAGATGATTCCGTATTTACTGGGTTTGCCAGTCTTCACAAACGTCATAGAAATATATTACGTGAGGCCAAATCGACAAAAACATTATACGAATTATGGTTGATGATATACTACCGTTGGTTAAAGATAGTTGAAAAACGGGAGCCATTAGGCGCAGAGGAAAACTTGGTATTCAAGCACTATACTGGGTTCATTGTTTCAACTTCGGGTTGTTTCATTTCCAGTAACCCGTTCCCAGAAAATTCCGAACTTCGGCAAAGATCGCTTGCTCACATAACAGATCTTTTCGACAAGTGTATCGCGTTGTTAACTTCACCGGATATGGTTGTTCAAATGGTGATAAAGGAAGCATTATCAAATGAATCACACCCAGAATTGTACCGTTTAACTGCAGAAAAATTAATGAATACAGCTGCTGAATTTTTTGATAGATACAAGGCAGATGAAATTGTTTTATTTTTGGATCGTGCATTGCTGGTCATGACAGCTATGATAAATGTCAAAAGTGAAGGTGCACTTTACCTTGCTGCCATGCTTCCACAAATCTGCCAACTTTTCATAAAATGCATTAGTTCCATTGAAAATCATTTGGAGCGTTTGAAAATACAGTTAAGATTTTGCAGACTTGGTAGTGCCTTGGAAGCAGATCGAACGAATTGTGGTTTAAATGGTGCCTACAAATTAAGAAACACTTTTGCCAAATCAAGTATGGAATGGTTAGAGCAAGCAATTTTCTTTGATGAAGCTGTACAAGAAGATACTGTATCAACCATATCCAGAGATATTGACACTTCATATCTTGCGTTGGATTTAGCAGTTGAAAGTTCTAATTTGTTAAGGGGACAAGTTGAAAATTTGTTATTGGAAGTTCCTGATGGAATTAAAGATGACGAATTAAATAAATATAAGGATTTGGCATTCAGTACCTATTTTTCATTGTTTTATAAAATCATCCAAAAATACACCAAAATAACACCAAATAACAGAGAAAGACATAAGTATCAGGTGATTATTGACAATGTTTTACAATCAATAACCAATATATTACAGTACGATAACCAGATTGGTATGAGATTCATTTTACCTATGGGATATCATGAAAACAAAAAAATTAGAACTATTTTCCTTAATGTTTTTTCCAAAATGTTGTTTTCACAGAGTTTGAATGACAAACACGAGGAGTATCCCGATGAGTTGATTCAGGAATTAACAGAAGAAGAAGAAATCTTTGGTGCCATTGCTGACTGTGCCTCATCTTATGAACATAATTTATTGGCTTCTTCATTGTTTGGAGTGTTTGCTTATGCTGGCAAATTGAACAAGTTGTTTAAAGTGTTATTGTCGGTTGAAGTTGCCCATCTGACTAGATCAACAGATTTATTCAGAAGAAATTCCACTTTGACGAAATTTTTATCTTTTTATGCTCAATCATATGGGACGGAATATTTAGAGAAAGTGATACAACCAATTACCAAAGATCTTGTCGACAATGATGTCCAATTTGAAGTTGAAAAAGTTGATACCCCTGAAACTGCTGATATATTTATGTCTTATTTCAACAGAATAGTAGATCTGATTGTTGATTCCGTCGATGAATTACCCATGGCATTTAAATGGTTATGCGGAGAAGTTTACACTGCAGTTTTGGACAAGTTCCCTGATTCTGCCCTTTCAGCTGTTAGTTCCTTTATATTTTTAAGATTTGTTTGTCCAGCAATAATCAGTCCCGAACAACAATTCCAAATAACTATCACTAACCCTAAAGTTAAGAGATCATTAATGCAATTGGTTAAACTTTTACAAAACATGGCTAATGGTACATTGAGTTCAATTAAATGGCCGGCATTGTCTGAAATGGGTGATCAATTGAAGGATGATAACAGCAAGATTTGTGAATTTTTGAGAAAGGTCTCTACTTGTACAAGTAGTACTTACGAGTTCCAAAAAGAGAACGCTACCGTCAAACCATTGAGTGAATTGAGATATTTGCACAAGTTCATCTACACTTACTTCACAAAAATTAGGCTGCTTTACCTTTTCAAAGATGGAGGGGCTCATGGCAGCAGACTACACGATAAAGGAGTCAAATTCAAAAAATTTGATGTTGTTGTTATGAAATTAGGTGAACCAAAACCAAGTACTAGACTACAACTCCATACCAATTTGAAACTCCCAGATTCTAATAATTTAGATGAAGAAGAGATCAAGTTTAATGATTTTATGACAAAAATGTCATTAAAGTATGCCGATACTCCACCAGATGCAATTGATGTAATCCACAGTTCTATTTTCAAAGATGGTACACCAGCAGTTGTTGTGAATTTAAAGAAAATGAACACCAGACCGGAAGATACCGGTTATTTGGTTTACAAGTTGTTGGAAACTGTGTCTCAAGTCTGGGATAATAAATTTTATTTGGTTTACGATTTCACCGACTTTAATCGTTATACAAAGGCGACAATCGACGAGTTCTCATCTTTAGTGAGTAATTGCAGTGGTAAGCAAATGTTTAGCAATTGTCAACGAGTCTATTACTTTAATATTCCAAGAATACAACACCCAGGGTTTATGAATGCAGTGAAGGCTATCAGAGCTAAAGGTACCACATATGAAACTAGAACTTACACTTATTCATTGGCAGATCCAGATTATATTATTAGAAACTTGTGCCTTGATCAAGAAACTGTTTCTATTAACAGAGAAAACAAAGTTAGCTATGACAATGTATTGTTATATGAGCCAACAACAGAGAGCTTTATACCTGTTAAAGTCAAAATTGGTAGAAGATTCGTCACCCTTTGCTTTAAGAAGAAAGTTCCATTTGATGAGATCCACGCTGAAACCGATGGTTTTATTCCTGTTGAAGTTTACAGAATATCCGAGTTTGTTAAATGTGAAGTTTCAAATTATACTGAGAATAACGATGAATTCACTATGTATTTGAATCAAGGACTCCAGGTCACATTGAGATCTCAGAATCGACTTGAAATTTTAAGATTCTTGTATTTTACAATTTCCAGATTACCAAAAGAGCCTGTTTATTTGACTACCGAAATGGATTACCAAAACGAACGTCATGCCATGCACTGGTTTGGAAGATTATATAACATAGTTTTCCAAGGATTGTTGAATAATGATGAAGAACTCAAATCAAAAGCTGCCTCGTTATTTGGTTCATTGTCCACTTATTTTGGTATTGATTTTGGAATCAGAGAAAGTCATGCAGTTAAAGTACCATTCCCAGCAGATGCAACTAATTTTGTTGTATCTGTATCTGAATATTTGGCCAACCACTTCCCACAAATGACCTATCGTTTCTTTAAAGCTTTTTTTGATAACTTTGAAAGAATGGATACGGAGACAAGATTTACGTCCATATTGTATTTATCACCATGGATACAGAACATATATGAATATGTTTATCTGAGTGATGAAAACGGAGCAGACAAAGCCGCAGATTTATTTAGATTATTCTGTCGTTTAACTGCCATTTATAAAGATCAAATTCCATTTATTAATGATTATATTTGGTCCAAGTTATTCCAAGAAGCTAGATTGGTTCTGACTTTGGTGGAAGAAGTCGTGGCTTTTGCAATTGACAGTAAGAATGATGGTCCTGATTGGTCATTTATTATTGCTGTTATTCGTCCATCCATTGAAGTTTGTGGCGAAGTTACATCAAGATTAACAAAAAGAATCAGCGTGACTTTAACAACAGATTCAACTGTTGCTTTAGAGTCAAAGTTGTTTGAGATTTCCGTTTTGATTAAAATATGTTCTTCTTTGTTTTTCAATTCATACAACTTGTCCAAAACTTACCTTGCTGAATTGATATTTTTTGTCACATTATTTATCGATGATTGTCATTTAGATGTTGGCGAAGATTTGCAGAAGTTACTTATGACAGCCATCCAATCATTATTGCATAAGCCTGGTATCACTGAATTACAACAACAAAAGATTGATGAAGCAATTGCTTATTTCTCAACTCCAAGAGCTAAAATGATTTTTGGAACAAATAGGGACTCTACTAATGCTAATGATATTGGTCAAACATTTAATCGTATTTCAAATTTTGAGAGATTAACCGATTATTTGAATGATTTCATCGAAATTTTTGGAGCAGCCGATGACAAAACAAATTGGAGAGCAAGATGGTCATCTAAAGCAATTGATGTTGGCTTTAATAATTATTCGGTGTTCCAAGACAGAGCTGTATTAGTAGTTGGTATTCTTGCTAAACAAGGAATTAGTGATTCTACAGCTTGCAGAACGATCAAATTGATTTCTAATGGAGCATTACACAGTATTAAATTGGCAATTTGTGTTGCTGTTTCTGTTGCTAGAATTTTAGATGGGTTACCAGATAATTCAATTTTACCTCCAATTGTAATTTGGCCACAAATGGGGTTTGCCCTTTTGAATCATTCGGTTTTATACCAAGCTGGTTTGTTAAATGTCATTGCTTCAATTACCAAGATTATGAGAAGCGATCCAAATTATATTGATCGTATTTTTGAAGAACGTCAACTTTTAGAACCGGCATTAAGTGAACTTGAAAAGAGAAACAATTATACCATCACCAAGAAAAACTTTGGAATGCACGTGTTCTTCATACTTACCCAAGGTTTAAGAGTTTCCCAATATAGGCATTTATCAATAACGTGTATCAAGAATTATTTCAAAGAGAGATTCAGACAAGATATAGGTCAAGATGTTAGTGAGATGGATGAAAGTGCTTATGCATATCTTATGTTACTTTACTTGTGTTGCGATTCAAAAGAAGTTGAAGAATTTTATAATGAAGTTTCCCTCCCTTGTGAATTTTTTGATCTTGGAGATGGTCAAAAGATGCCTAAACTCTTGCTTGACTTTTTGGATCAAAACAATGAAGTTGGTGAGATTACTATGATTCACACAGGTTTCTTCTTTAGTGATGTTCAAGGTGTTGATATCAGTTTCAAAGAAAGATTTATCAGAATTTATATTTACTTGCTTGAACATAGTCAAGAACCTGCATTGTTGATTTATCACATTGTCCTGCCTACAATGATCCAAGATCTTGTTAATACAGTTTCAATTGCTGCAGTAAAAAACATTTCCAAGACAGTTGAATTAGTTGGAAAGAATTCTGACTATGATGCACAATTTTACAAGGATAAAGTTGATAAAATATTGAAAGACAACGACATTGAAGTATTAAAGAAATTGAGAAACTTGAAACCACTTCATGAATCCATTGATGAGAAATTTAGATTTAGACCAGAGTTTGACAGGGATATTAAATCCATTCAGTCAATGCTTTATAGAGCTGCGTCTAGTCATGTCATTGGATCAAGGTTGGAAGATTAAAAAGAAGAGAGAGAAGATTCATTTTATTTCAATCTATTTTAGAAGACTTAATTTTTAAATTTTTATAATTATTGTTTTTGATGATTCAAATTGTATTTGTTGTGATTTGAGAATCATCATATTCTGTTCTTTATATATATATCACATTGATGACAAATTTTTTAATGAAGATGAAATGTTTTTTTATTATTATTTAATTTTGAATTAGTATTGGAGTTTATACATGCATATCATTTATTTCTTTACAGTTCTAAATTGTCTATTTTTTATTTCCAGCTTCTATTTGTTTTCTAAACATTCTAAACAACAACATTGTTGCCCTAGCATCTTCCACAGAAGAATGTTCCCCCGTTTGTATTTCCAATCCTAAAAATTCCTTTGTCAATTTCTTCAAACTTGGAGATCTTCCCCCTGCAACTTGTCTAAATTTCTTAAACTTTGAAGTATCTCTAATCATACTCATTGGATGACTTAAATACAACATATCCAAATCATTTTTAACCGCATGACCAACCAAAACTTTCCCCTGTAATATCTTTGCTGTTTTTTCTTGTACTTGTTTTAAATCCATTGCATCTCTTAAATGAAAAGATTTAATCCCACTTACCCAAGTACGAAAATCAGTTACTTTCTCTCGTGGTCGGACATATGAATCAAATAAAATAACTCCAAAATAATTCACAATGGAAATTCTTGCTAATGTAGATTCTTCACCTTCAGGTCCAATTCCAACAAATTCACAATCTATAGATATGTATCTACCTGGTTCAGATTTACGTAAATCATATGACGAAGGGTTTGCTGATGAAGATGAAGATGATGATGTTGGGAGATGTTTTGGTAATTTGGGTATGTTTTCAGGATTGATAGGATCGGATTGGGTCCATAATGAATATTCTAAGGGTGATGCTAATACTTTTTGATCCTTTATTGGTTGTTCCGTTGTTGTTGTTGTTGTTGATCGTGGATTTTTGGATTCTACTAAATAGCCAATATGGTGGACTTTTTGGGCTGTTGATTTCGACGAAGGTTTTTTTGTTGTGGGTTTTTGAATCGAGCCTTTCTTTGTATTGGATTTATCTATCTTAGTACTTAGTTTCTTCCAGTTTGATGATAGTTTTGCCATTTTAATTTGTTCTAATTGTTTGATAGTAATAGATCAGTTTAATCAAGAAGGAGATTAAGTATTACATACATTTTTTTTTTTATCGAGTGAAGAGCAAAACGCGCGATGGCTGCAAGAAATAAAAAAAAAAAATGCATATATATATACACAAACATACCTATAATCCACCACTGGAAAAGTTATAAACTTGCAATACCCATTTCAATTTACTGATAATCTCCAGACACTCGGATTCATTGGAAGCTATCAAGTAGAACTTCTTCATTGGAGTTTCTTTATTGTTTAGGTTTGCATTGGCAACACTACTACTAGCTGGAATACCATCAACGGTATTATCATCCATTGATTGTTGACTTTGAATAATTATCCTAAAATAACTTGGATTCTTTACGTATTGTTTCAATTTAAGTATTTGAGTTATATGGAATGAATATGTTTTGGACAGTTGTTTATTGTGATTCTTGTTGAATTGATGGTTCAAATAATTATGATGATGATGTCCACCAAGATTGTTGCTAACTGATGGTTCACCTCCAGGAACTCTCAATGTCAAATCATCTGGAGGTGTTAAATGAATATAATCCCCATCAATAATGAAATTCTTTTCACTGAAATTTTTGATTTTCATCTTACTATTATTCTTCAACACCTTCCATTTGAAGTATATAGTGTTCAAGTTTATTGGTAATTCAGGATTATTGCCTTTTAATATATCATCAAGATACTTGTTCGACGTAATTGCTTGCTTAATGGAATAAGTTGAATTAACCGAAGTTTTCCGATCTTGTTCTTTAAGTGGCATAGGTGGCAATCCTGGATGTCTTTGTAATTCCAGTAGATTCGCTTTGCTCATTTTTTCATCTAATGTATCAACATTAGGGGTAATATGCGGTAAGGTGAATTCCAGTGGCGTAATCTTAGCTTCAATCATACCATTATTATAACTGGATTCCATAATCAGATTGTATCTAGTCTCCAGTGGAATTAATTCCAAGATCTTCAGAGTTAAATTGCCACATTTTTCCACGTCCCTGACAAATCGACTTTGACCAGTACTTTGATCAACCATTTTGAATCGGTATTTGGTAACCACTAATCCATGTTCAGCACAAAATTCTTTCAAAACTTGACCCATGGAATAATCACTTGGTACTTTGATGGATTGTTTCTTAGGAAATCCGTCACCATCATATTCATAGACACCAATTTGCAATTCAATTTTTTCAGCTGAAGAGTCACCAAATTCACTTTCAACAATTTGATTAATACTATGTCTTCTTCTTTGGAATGTTTCAAGATTTTTCCTAAATTCCAAAGGTAATGGCGATTGTGACTCATTCTTGGTCATCTCAGCTTTGTTGGTTACTTTACAAATGGCCAACTCCTTGGGATTATTATATGATGAAAGTAATCTCGTACGTTCTAAAATACCAAAAGAACCGTAATTTTCTCCATCTTCATCAACCAATTCTAATCTCCAATGATTCGGATTCAAATATGTAAAATCGCTGTTTTTGCTGAATTCGGGTAGTTTACAAAGATGTAACAAAACATATCCAATACAATCTGAAATTGCTATATTGTCTACCATGGCTAGGTTTTTAATGCTTGCTTTAGTATTCGGTGGGACAAATATATCAATCAATGCCTTATGACTAGATGAATCACTTGCATCAACAAACGAATAATAATTCAAAGGATTGATATTGTTCGATCTGTATTTGGAACGAATTAAAGAGCTTAAATTGGAAGATTTTGGGTGGTCCATTTTTTTAGACTCGATTTTTTCAAATTGTAAAGTGGGTTTTTTGGCCAAAGCAGAAATTCCCAAGAAAGATTTATTATAACTCATAGAAGACGAGCGACCCCTAATAGACGTAGTTTTAGGAACAGAATGTTGATCAAATAGATCATTCTTCTTCTTCTTTCTGCTCTTTCGTGAATCAAACTGAGACAGATTGCTTGCTTGAACAAATGAAAAACTATCCTCTCGATTGACTGTATAAGTGGAATCCATTAGTAATGACGAATCCAACATCGAATCATTATCTAAGTCAGTGAATTCAGAATCGTTTGATCCCAAGTCCACTCCGGATTCTGATTCTAATTCTTCTGACTCCTCATCATCCGAGTCTGTCTCACCTTCATCATCTTCTTCATCTTCATCATCATCATAATCATCGTCGTCGTCATCATAACCTTCATCACCCTCTGACTCATCTTCGTTGGGGTTATAATTGTGTACCACTTGCCCCCGGGAATTAACAGCGACTCCAAAATCACTATCGATGGTAACGGCATCACTATTGTCTTCGTCCCTTCTCCGTGGTGTTTCGTCATCGTTCTTCTCTTGTTCCGTGATATCACCATCTTCTGTGGTGTCTTCCTCCAAATTATTATCACCAATGGAACCTAGACTCTCGGCTGGGTATAGGTTCACTCTTCTCCGTTCAATATCACTATCACTGTCACTATCAGTATCAGATGATTTTTCTTGGTTGGAGTCTTGCTTCCCGGATTGGAAAAATTTAGTAACAATAGGTATCTTTGTCCTCGATTTCGGTCTATGTTTTTTATTGTTACTTGTTCCACGAATAGTTTTGGTATAACGTAATCCAAAATTAGTACCGCTACTAGAGGTTGCATTTGAATCGCTTGGAGAAACAGCTAGTGTTGGAGATGTATTGTTACTTGTTTTCTGAGGATTAGTTAGGTTTTCGCTTATAATGGAGTCAGATGTAAAGTTGGCATTAGAATCTGTGGTTGCATAATCCAAAGAATCCTTGTTTGGTGGCAATATGTTGTCGAGATCAGCTGTTGTTGTTGATGTTGTTGTTGCTTCTTCTTGATGTTGTTCTTCTTCAATATCATGCGGTAGTGTTATGGCCGAGGTATTGGCTACATCTGTAGTGACAGATTCAGTTGTTGATTCCTTCTTTTTAGACTTTCTTTTTGATTTCTTCTTTTTCTTCTTCGATGCTTTCTTCGCCGAACGAATATGATTCAATGAATTAAACGAATCACCGTATTTCGTATTGTTGTGAACTGATTTCTTTAAATGTCTGGCAATTTCAAAAGTAATTGGTGGGGAATCAGGAATGCTCGGTATACCCTGTTTTGGTTGACCTTGTAAAGGTAGGGGTTTGATAATTTTCCTGGTATATTCTGAATCTTCATCAAGTATTAGATACGATGTTCTTAGGTGGCTCAACAATTGTTCTTGCTCTAATGGGAAAGCCATTTATAAAACTAAAAATAAAAAACTGAATTGTTCGGACTAATCAAATGAAAAAAAAAAAAAAAAGGAGTGAATATATGTGTGTGTGGGGGGGGAGAGCTATCCAAAACTAATTGATTGATATATAGACGTGGGTGTGTGAATTATTGGTTGTTATTATTGCATAACTTGGCTGGATTTCAATCGTCGTGTATCCAAATGCGATTGATTAGACTTTTTGGTGTTGTTTTTTGGCAAGTCGGTAGTAAAAAAAAAAAATGTGAATCTGGTGCTTGATAAACTTTTTTTGTTTTTTGTTTAAATTTGGGAAGAAAAAAAAAAAAATAAAAAATAGAAGTATTACATAATCAGTTATGTCACGTGTCAAAAATTAAAGATGTATACTATTTAAGAGGGACATAAGAATTTGGTTATGTTATCGTGCAAGTAAATATGTAATTGAGATTAAATAATTGTGTCAATATCACGTGACACTAACTGGAAGCGGATATTTTGATGTTTAATTTTATTTTCTGTTGCCGATAAATTATTTTTGTTAGTGAGAGAGAGAGAGAGATTGTATATGTGCGCGTGTTCTATTTTATTTGAGTTGGAGAAATGGAGTTTTAGTGATATTTACATAATAGAAAACATTAAATAATAAAATAGACTATTCCAAGTATTACTGCTACCCACTATAATATTAGCTTCACTTGGTCCCTTTTTACCTAACAACACCATGTTTCCCATTGTATTTCTTATATACATATATATAAATATACATCTTGATGGCTCTCTCAAAATCAATGGTGTGTCGTATGGCGGAGCGACGAGGCGGTGGTTCGAGTGGCAGTTGGACGGTGCTTTGCTTTGTTTCTTGTCTCCTGCTTTGCGGTAGATTGATGATGTAAGGTTTTGTGTGTGTGTGAGTAAGCGGTTAACTATGAGAGGGAGAGAATAGTAAGCAAAAAAAAAGAAAGAAAAGCAACACAGGAGAAAAAGGAAAAGCAAAAGAAACAGAAAACAAAAATTCAAAAACGTTCACCAATTTTTTTTGCTGTCTGTCTTTTCTTTTCTTCCACAGCCGAAAACAAACAAAAATCCCAAAAAAATCAAAGTCTATTGATCTCCCAGCCATTAAATTCACTTAATTCCTGTTACTTCTATTGACCACAACTACAGATATCTATTTATATATTCAACAGCTCACCATTGTTGCTATGAATCAATAATTGAAGGTCAATGCAATATCACAATATCACAAATATACTAAACTTTCGCATACTACAATCATATTTAAGATAATGACATTACCTACATTTAGATACAGTTTCCATCACAAAAACAGTAAAAAGGATAAAGAGGAACTCCATGAAGAAGATCAACACGACATTGACGATGAAAAAAACTTGAGTCCGACCAGTTTAAGGGACTTGCATACCGACTTGGACGATATTTATATTAACTATACGATTGCCGCACAACCAAACAATAATAGTGTCGACACTTTGGATTCCGAACAGAACCAGGCAGACAACGCATTTGTTTACAAGCCGCCAGCTCAACCCCAACCATTACCTGTTGTACACATATCATCTAGATTATCATCGTTAGCAGACGATGCGGCTGAGTTGGGTGCAAGTATCTCCAAGACAGATCCAGGAACCCCCGTGTCCACCAGTTCATTTGATTTCAGACCATCATATCCACGGGCTGTCACAAACTCATCCTTGAACGTATTATTGGACAGTCCAAATGTGAGCACAGAATTTAACCATCTAGTTGATCAGACCCCACCCCCTGAACGTATCGACGATCAATCGGAAGAGGAGGAGGAAATTGACAGTGAACAAGATAACGAAGAAGAAAATGAGGAAAACACAGATGAAGCAAGTGATGGTATCCCCCAAGCTCCACAACTGAAACAGAGTGATCAAGACTGGGAAAGAAAGGGATCCGCCGTTAAGAAAGTTAAGACAACCGAAGGACAAGTCAAGATTATTCGAAGAAGTGTAACTGATTTCAAATTTGGTAAAGAATTGGGAGAAGGTTCTTACTCCACTGTCATCCTCGCCACAGATAAACTAACATCAAAACAATATGCTGTCAAAGTTCTTGACAAACGGCACATCATCAAAGAAAAAAAGGTTAAATATGTCAATATTGAAAAACATGCTTTGAATCGGTTAAGTGATCGAATGGGAATAATTTCATTATATTTTACATTTCAAGACAAGGACTCCCTTTACTTTGTTTTGGATTTTGCATCAAACGGTGAATTGCTAACATTGATCAAGAAATACAACACTTTAAACGAAGATTCTACCAGACATTTTGGCGCCCAAATATTGGACGCTATAAAGTACATGCATGATAACGGTGTTATCCACCGTGATTTAAAACCAGAGAATATCTTACTTGACGATCACATGAGAATTAGAATTACTGATTTCGGTACCGCTCGGTTGTTGGAAAAGAAAAATAATGACGATAGTGAGGACTATCCCATCGATGTCAGGGCTAAATCATTTGTTGGTACGGCTGAATATGTGTCGCCGGAATTGTTGGAAAACAAGTATTGTGGTAAACCTGGTGATATCTGGGCATTCGGTTGTATCATATATCAAATGATTGCTGGTAAACCCCCGTTCAAAGCCACAAATGAATACTTGACGTTTCAGAAGATCACAAAATTACAGTATGCGTTCAGTGCCGGTTTCCCCACAATTATCCGTGACTTAATTAAGAAGATCCTTGTGTTACAGCCGTCCAAGCGTGCTACTATCCAGGAAATACAGAACCACTATTTCTTTCAATCAGTCGACTTTGATGATTCTGACCTGCTCTGGCCTTCCGAACCTCCCGAAATTGGTCCATATAAGATGACTGCGAAATCAATGATGAAAATTCCCGAGTTGAATAAAACCCCAGTTGTTGCCGCTGCTCGGAAAAAAGTGGTTAAGAAAACTGTCGCACCACCGAAACCAAAACCAAATCCTAAAACACAAACACCTACTACCGCTGCGGGCAATGGTACTAATGGTACTTCACCAGCTCCAGAACGAAGAGTGCCTTCAACAACTCATAACAACAGGTCCAGTGATGGAGTTAATGCTGCATCTGTTGCTGCATATGTCTTGAATAAACCCCAATCTCACTCTGACTCGACCATTTCGGAAGATTCATCAAAAGGTAACAATAGTAGTACTTCAGACTCAAAAGAGGTTGTCACTAAAAGAGGTGGCCATCCCCCAGGTGATTACATCCCAGGAACCAATATCTTGCGTCCACAAATTAGTGCTAGAGCTCATGTGGCAAGTTATGCTAGACCTTCATCTTCCACTAGGGAGAGAAGCTCGTTAACAAGACAGCCACTGAATCAACCACAACCATCACAATCCGTGAAGCCACAACCAATGGAAGTAACTCCAATGACAACTTTGGAAGCTGCTTGGGGATCCTATTTGACTCATCCCGATGAAAGAGTGATTCGACTTGGGCCAGTTATTGTACACAAAGAGGCAACCGAACCTTTTGAGAGGAAAAACAAGGCATCATTGCATGCTTCCCCTTTGAACTTAAAGAATGCCACTCTGAGAAACAGATCGAACACTAGCTTAATGACCCAGCTTGTTAATGAGGTCAACCATACTACTCAAGAATTTAAGAACAATGAAAATGCTGATGAATCTCTTGCTATTCTTGAACCACTGTATAATTTGAAAAGAAGATCTACGGCATCAAGTGGTAAAAAGAGTATGGATCTTGAAAGATCTGCATCCACATCAGGTGGCAGCAATAAACTGGGAAAGAAATCCTTCTTTAAAAAATTAGGTTTCAGCCACTTGGATAAACACGAATCTGAAGAACTCCAAGGTCCAGCCTTAACGGAGAAACCACAGACTTGCACTATGGTAGTTACCACACATGGTAGAGCTTTGATTTTCATGAGAGATCACGTTGAATCGAATTATGTTTTGTTAGCTGATGTTAGATTAAAGTACCCATTCATTCATTTTCAAGAATTGGTTTCTGCAACAAGCAAACTCTCTAAAATGTTACCTTCAGTGGGAATCTTTGTTATTAGTTCAGTTGACAATTCCCTTGTATTTGAAGTGGAAACGTATGAAGTCACTCCTTGGACTGAAGCATTATCGAAGGCCAAGTTCAATGAAATTGAACGAGAAAGGTTGATTGAGTACGAAAAGGACGAAGCCAAAAAGAAACATGAGATTATTGCACCAATTCCAAAGAAGCAATCTCCTCCAACAGTCAGTTCACCTAAACTCTTGGATTCCCCATCTTTCGACCCTGGTAGAAAAATATCTGCACATCAATCAAGGAAATCAGTCGACATCAAGTCACATTCTAGTCCTACCTTGTCACCTCGTGAATCGAATTCACGAGCTACACATATGTTAAAAACGAAGATTCAAAATAGTACACCAAGAAGATCTCCTCCTCCAGTTAGTCCTCCACCCACCAGTCCGCAAAGCGAGTTAAACCATCATACCGGTTTACCAATCAAATCGAATTCCAATGGAATGTTGCATGCGGCACAATTGGCAGTATCACAGAACAGCCGTGTGGCAAATTACCCAAATCATAAACGCTCAAGCTTTACAAAAGAAGACGGAAGTAAAGTTGATCTTGCTAAACTTCGAGTACAGAACAATAATCACTCAAATGGGACTAAATCAACACCTGGAGTAACGCAATTGAATTCCAAATTCTTAGCAAGAAGTACTAGAAAAAAGTAACACCATACTCTACTAAAAGGACATATCACGGGTCGCTCATACCTTTATATAAAAAAAAAAATCATATATATATATATATAAACACATATACATATACATTCCTACATGTACTTAGTACATAATTTACATATATTTTTATACATAAATACGTTTGGTTTGTATTTCTTTGAATTTTTTTGGCAGCCATTACAGCCACAGTATTTCTCGATTGTATTCTTCTTTTTCCCTTTCTTTGCTTTTGCTTTTTTCTGTTTCATGCGTTAGGGTTACAACCCTAATACTATATACACTCCATTAAAAATTGTGCAGTGCACTCCATAGTTAATAGTTTTTTTTGCGCACACAATAATGGTATTGTGGCGGCACAATGTATGGTACTGAGGGGGGAAACAGTACGTACTGGTGCGAGTGAGGAAGAGGGAGGAGGAAAAAAAATTTCATAGTTTTTCAGAAAAGAAAAAAAAAAGGAAGGAAAGAGATTTTTCATAATTTTGATACTATACTATAAGATTATTAAGAACCAAAAATGGCTAAATTCATCAAATCTGGTAAAGTTGGTATGTAACCTGAACCAATGAATCAATGAATAAATGAATAATATGTGATTAATTACCAACGAATGAAATAACTGTGAATAATGTGGGATATATTGAATGAAATTAAAAACATAGACCAAATTTTTTCATGAAAGAGAAAGATGGAGGATGATGAAAAAAATTTTCTGGCAAGAGATGGATATACATAACAACAAGATTATAATGATATTGAGAATACCTATAATTGAAGAGAGAGTACTATTGTAAAGAATTCGATATGAATTATTTTTAATAATGATTAAATCAGTGGAAGATAGTTCTTTTTTTTACGATATGGAGTAATTCAAACAGAGAAGTAAATTAGGATAATGATTTGAAGAAAATTATCGTCTATCACTGGGTAATATTAATCACGTATTAGACAGAATCATTTACTGTTTGATCAATTTATACTAACAATCAATTTTTCTTTATAGCTATCGTCGTTAGAGGTCGTTACGCTGGTAAAAAAGTAGTCATTGTCAAACCACATGACGAAGGTACCAAATCTCACCCATTCCCACACGCCATTGTTGCTGGTGTTGAAAGAGCCCCATTGAAGGTTAGCAAAAAGATGGATGCTAAAAAAGTCACCAAGAGAACTAAGGTCAAGCCATTTGTTAAATTAGTCAACTACAACCATTTGATGCCAACCAGATATTCTTTGGACATTGAATCTTTCAAATCTGCTGTTTCTTCTGAATCTTTGGAAGAACCAACCCAAAGAGAAGAAGCTAAGAAAGTTGTTAAGAAAGCTTTTGAAGAAAAACACCAAGCCGGTAAGAACAAGTGGTTCTTCCAAAAATTACACTTCTAAGAAAGCTCAACAAAAAAGAGTTGTTCCTGGATTGTGTAGAGGATGAAAGAATATATCTGTATAGTATAATTTAATGGGATTTTTTAAAAAAACACCGATACTTTATAAAAAATAAAATTAACCAATAGTATTAAATTACTGTTTTCTTGTAGATTGAGTTGATATCAATGTTATACTTTAATTAGAAAGAGTTTGACCCTTTTTTTGTTCAATATATATTATTGTTTACGGATTCTTTAGTGCATGTTGGGTATTGACATTTACTTTACTTTACTCTTACTCAATGAAAAAATTTGCGAGTGAGTGAAGCACCAGATATCTGCTCAGTGTACTGAAAAAAAATTATCAAGAGTCATCTAGATAGATAGGACGTTAACGCATATATACCCACGCACACACAAGAGCCATCATGTCCGTTGAAGAAAAAGTTGCCAATTTAAAAGTTTCCGATAAAGGAACTGAACAAAAGATCACCCCATGGGAAGTGGAAGGTGCCGTTGTTGATGGGAAAGCCGTGGCAATTGATTATGATAAATTAATCACTCAATTTGGTACCAAACATATCACCGAAGAAACTTTAGCCAGATTTAAACAAGTCACTGGTGAAGAACCTCATCCATTTTTAAAAAGAGGTGTTTTCTTTTCCCAAAGAGATTTAGACCGTATTTTGGATTTATACGAACATGGAGAACCATTTTTCTTGTATACTGGTAGAGGACCATCTTCCGATTCCATGCATTTAGGACATATGATTCCATTTATTTTCACTAAATGGTTACAAGAAGTATTTGATGTTCCATTGGTTATTGAATTAACCGATGATGAAAAATTCTTGTTCAAACATCAATTAACCATCGATGATGTTAGAGGATTCGCCGTGGAAAATTGTAAAGATATCATTGCCGTGGGGTTCAATCCAGAAAATACCTTCATTTTCTCCGATTTACAATTCATGGGAGGAGCATTCTATGAAAATGTCGTTAGAACTTCTCGTCAAATCACCACTTCAACTGCTAAAGCCGTGTTTGGATTCACTGATTCTGATTGTATTGGTAAGATTCATTTTGCCAGTATTCAAATCGCTACTGCTTTCCCATCTTCTTTCCCTGACGTTTTGGGTTTACCTGCCAAAACTCCATGTTTAATCCCATGTGCTATCGACCAAGATCCATATTTCAGAGTCTGTAGAGATGTTGCTGATAAATTAAGATTCTCCAAACCAGCCTTGATCCATGCTAAATTCTTCCCAGCTTTACAAGGTGCATCAACCAAAATGTCTGCTTCTGATGCCACTTCATCTATATTCATGGGTGACACTGCTAAACAAATTCAAAAGAAAATCAACAAATATGCCTTCTCCGGTGGTAGAGCTACTGCTGAAGAACATAGGGAATTGGGAGGTAATCCAGATGTCGATGTTGCTTTCCAATATTTGAGTTTCTTTAGTTATGATGATGAAAAATTGGCCCAATTAGAACAAGGTTACAGAAAGGGTGAAATATTGTCTGGGGAAATGAAGAAAGAATGTATCACTGTGTTACAAGAATTTGTTGGTGCTTATCAAGAAAGAAGACAAAAAGTGGATAATGAAGTTGTTGACAAGTTTATGAAACCACATAAGTTGGTCTATGGTGAAAAGGAAAGAAAAGTCCCAGCCAAACCTAGAGAAAAGAAAGCCAAGAAGTAATAGATAAATCAATTATATATATATATATACGCATACACAAACTCTATAGATAAATAATTACAACTCATTTAGAGCAACTTTTTTACGTTTTCTAATATGAACATCAATCTCTCGAAATCATCATCGTGTACTTCATCTCCTTTTCCAAACCATTTCGATCCAATTGATAATATCGTAGGTTTTGGACTCGTTATACTGATGATTTTACTGATTTGACTAGCAACAATCAGTACTTTCATATTTGCATGATCCCCAATCAATAGCACAGGTTCAGGTATCACCTCCCTATCTCTATTCATATCTTCTTCATCACTATATCCATCTGTTTGTATTTCCATAGAAGAGATAAAATTGATGGTAGATTTGGTCGACACGGGTAATTCAAATGTGGTATCTAATAATCCATTGATTGAAATATTGATGATTTGCTGGTTAGAGTAATTGATGATGTGGAAATGAAATTCATTATTGCTATTATTTGTGGTGTTATTTGGATATGTAGATCGGAACGATTTGCTAAATCCAGTTGGATCTTGAATTATATCTGTGGACATTACAAAAAAACAAGTGTGTTATGAAAAGAAACGTGTATATGGGATATGCTCTTTAGTAGATGAATGGATGAGCTGTTCTTATTGCCAGTGTGTTATTAAAAAGATCTACACCATTGCATTCTTGAGACAACTCTCTCGGTGGTTGTTTTTTTCATAGTGTCTCGGTGCGCGGATACGTGCACTCCCATCGTCGTGGTAGCTATTACGTTTACGTCGTGGCGGTGATCCATTTTTCCTTTTTCTTTTTGCAATTTGCAATTTACAAACATTCACATTATCCATGGAAACTTAAAAATCTGTTCCCCCAAAAAGAGTGAAACGGTGGTGACTAAAAAAGGGGTAATTACAAAAATAAAAGAAGTATGTAGATCTAAGCAAGGTGGCACAGACGTTAACATAAACCTAGAGCTAATCCTAGATCGGGGATCCAAAATAACAACAACTGTGATATATATATATATCAGATACGTATCGGTATAGTATTTAATGACAATGTATTTCACAACACATTCAGATCTTAAACTCTATGAACGTTAAAAATGAAACTGTTCGATTTTGTAGATCATTGTGCAAAGGGCAGATCCAAAAACCTAACGAACTGTCTACGTCTACTATGGAAAAGCAGTAACATGGAATATGCAAGGCTGAGGTGGTAATAATTGATTACGTGGTTTTTGATATTCCGTGGATCAACCCACTTGCTTGCTTGTTCAATTACTCATAGGTAAGTTTGTGAATTAATGAGTCAATAGTTAGTGTTGTTGATTATGTCAGCAAGTATTAATGGATTAGTAATAAAAATGGAACGATATTGTAATTTTGTGCAGGAAGTATTTGTGGTAGTGAATGACACACACACTTTACTTTATTTTTTGTAAAGGGAAAGCTAAGACAAGTGATGACGTTGTGTGATTTTTTTTTTTATTTCGGCAGCTCTTCCGCCACACCATGGTTTCGGATATAAACGGTCGGCCCGGAAATACAAATTATGGTGCATCTCGTACGAGAAGTTTCGTACCTTCGAGTCGCCCTACGTCTCGCGGTTCCAACCCCCTCCTCCACCAATTTTTTGCAACGTTCATTTTAAGGTGATGACAATTTTTTTTTTTCTTCGCCGTATAAAGAGAGAACAAAAGGATTCAACCACTACCGAAGAATTTTCCAAAACATTTTCCACTATTACACTTTCACATTCTTCCAAGAGATCTTCATCTATCCTGGAGATTACACATTCTGTTTATCATTCTCCCCCTTACCCTTACCCTTTCTACCTACCACCAATATCTTACAACAGCACATCAATTTATCACTACCATCTGTGCATCGGAACTTACTGTTTAACCACTACGTTTCTCTCCCTTCCCCCAGACTACATAAATACATCATTTGACGTTCCAGAAAAAGAAAATTCACAAAATATAATATTTTCACCTTTTTAACAAATACCCAAAATCCAATAACCAAATATCCAACCTAGGACCACCCATAGAAATAATATTATGATCAGTATGACCAACATTTTTACTCCAATAGAAGAAGCATTAGAAGCCTACAAGAACGGTGAATTTTTAGTCGTTATGGATGACGAAGACCGTGAAAATGAAGGTGATTTAATCATGGCTGCTGAATTATGTACCCAAGAAAAAATGGCCTTCTTGGTCAGATACTCTTCCGGATACGTATGTGTTCCATTAAGTGAAGACAGAGCCAATCAATTAGATTTACCTCCTATGTTAGCCAACAAAAGCGATAGACATGGTACTGCTTATACTGTCACTTGTGATTTCGCCGATGGTACCACCACCGGGATTTCTGCCCATGATAGATCCTTGACCGCTAGAGGATTGGCCAATCCAAACTCCAAACCAGATGATTTCATCAAACCTGGTCATGTCTTGCCATTAAGAGCCGTTAATGGATTATTGAAAAAGAGAAGAGGTCACACTGAAGCCGCTGTCCAATTGAGTACTTTGGCCGGTTTGCAACCTGCTGGTGTTATTTGTGAATTGGTACGAGATGAAGATGGATTAATGATGAGATTGGACGATTGTGTTCAATTCGGTAAGAAACACAACATTAAACTTATTAACATTAACCAAATTGTTGACTACATTTCCAAATAAACAATCATTACATAAATATATATGTTTGTATGTATAAAATGTAATTTTATCTATATATAATAAAAAATAATAATACTAAAAAAATTTGTGGGGCACATTTAGTAATAATATATATGTATATTTTTTTCCCTTATTTTACTTTGTTTTATCACAAAATAAAACCTATTTCAACATAAGTTGAGCTTTTCTTTTACCACTGACATCATCCTTAACTGATTTAACATCGACTTGAACCTTGTCAAACACAGCAACTTTTCTTTCCTTACCATTTAGGTCAGTAAAGGTTAATTCATATTTATCTTCATCGTAATTTGCTGAATTGACATCTCCCATATGTTCCAATTTGATCAATCCTTCAATACCAAATTTTGGCACCAACACCACAATACCATTATTGAAAATCTTGATCACATACCCTTCATGTTCAGCTTCATTATTTCTCATAACTTGTCCAACATAATACTCTATACTTGATCGACCAGCAAATTGGGCATTTCTATGACGTCTATTAATATTCTTCACAATCATCTCCATCTTGGACTTGTCACGATGACTCAAATCCAACGTTTCGTATCCAATAGCACCTGCCAATTGTCTATGAGCAACAACATCACAATATCTTCTAATTGGTGATGTGAAATGAGTATAAATATCGACAGCCAAACCATAATGTCTAAATTCAGGGTATCCGTAAGATCCACTAGGGAAATATTCAGCAGCCATCATACAACGAGTGGACATGATACGTACCAAAGTATTGAAATATGGATCTTGAGCGTCAACACATCTGTCCAAAGAATCAGCCAAGGCTTTTGATGATTCTAAAGAAATTGACATCCCATTCTTACGAACATTCAACATGTCATTTAAAGTTTCAAAATTGGTTGCTGGAGGTGGGGCATGTCTTCTCAACATTGCAGTTTGGGGATATGCATCATAAATCTTTCTAGCAACAGAAATGTTGGCAAACAACATAAACTCTTCCACCAAGGAATTGGTTTCTAATAATTTTTTAATTTCAACTTCTTGTGGATCTGAAGTTTCACTATCCATATGAACTTTCACTTCAGGAGAGGCCAAATTTAATGCACCAGCATCCAATCTCTTTTGTTTCAATTTCTTGGATAATTTAAGTAATATTCTCATAGAATTGGTCAATTCATCTTGTTGATTAGGATCGTCGATTCTTAATTGTGCTTGTTCATACGAGAATGCTTGTCTTGATTTAATGATCGATTTCATGTAATTGACATTGACAATGTTGGCATTTTCATCAACCTCCCAGATTACACTAAATGCAAATCTATCAACAAATGGCTTTAAGGAACACAAATTTGTACCCAACAATTGTGGCAACATATCAATTCTTTTGTCAACCAAATAAACCGAGGTACCTCTAGAAGCACCTTCTTGGTCTAAGGCGGTGTTGGCCTTAACGAAATGGGTGACATCGGCAATATGAACCCCAACTTCGTAATTTCCATTAGGCAATGGTCTAGCATGCAAGGCATCATCGATATCCACACAATTTGGTGGATCGATAGAACAAACTAATTTATCTCTCAAATCAACTCTCTTTTGTAATTGTGCATCATCGGTGTTTTCAAGATCTGGAACAACCCAATTATCACCTTCTTTTGGTAAACAATCCAAAACATTCTTGGAGAATGGTCTATATTCGACATCATGTTCCAATAACAATGCTTCGGTTTCTGCTTCGGCACTTTCGATAGCTCCTAATGCTCGAACAAAATGTCCATTAGGGTATCTTGAATTTATAGGCCAAGAATCAACGACAACAACAATTCTTTGACCCAAATATTCACGAGCTTTTCTAGTTCTGATTCTAATTTTTGGTAACTTAGGATCCATTAAAATAACGAAACAATTCTTACTTGCATTTCCGGTACTTTCATCTAGATTGACGGATGAAGGGGCAATTTGCCCAACATAATATCTCCATGATCTTCTCATCACACCGACAATTTTCGCCGTTGGTTGCAATCTTTTTTCATCGTTATTATTGGAACTAGTAACCTTCATAGCTTCTTGTGCTAAAATAATACGTTCTTTATCTGATACAACACTTTGGGTACCTTCGCCTTCATCATCATCTATATCATCGTTGCCCGCATTATCATTGCCACCAATAGTTTCTTCCTCAATTATGGTAGTTGAAGGCTCCTTCCATTTATCTTTAGGCAATAATTCAACAATCACCGAGTCGGAATTGAATGCACGATTCAAATTCTTTGAACCTTGGATTAATAATGGCTTTTTGAAAGCAGGTACCAGTACTTCACCTTGTAAATAATTGTAAGACGAAATGTTTAAAATACCTTGATACAAAGTACCATTCTTGATTCCTGCCATAATTCTTGAATTTGAATAGTATTCCGGAAATGTAGTTTCATTAATTTCACCATTTGCATCTTTGTTCAATTTAGAATATTCATCATCTTGAGGAATCAAATCTTTCAAGTCTTCACCATTTGGTAAAATGTCAATATATTCATATAATGATTTGGCATCAATACCTTCATTTTTAGCTTTGGTTCTATTATCCCTATCATTAGAAATTAAAAATGTTTTGATATTGGATAAATGCTTATTATACCATTGGGCAACTTTTCTAATTGCTCTATCATTTCTATCATTAATTGATTCATTTTTATTTCTAGCGATATATGTATCTTCATTATATTCATTATGGAAAACGATGAATCTCTTATCTTCTGATTTAACCAAGTTTCTTAATCTTTGATAAATTGGGAATGATCTATTCTTTACTTCTTCCAAAACGGTTTGCGGCACAATCACATCATAAAAACATTGAGTGTTTTCCAATAAATCAATAGCATTCAAGATGATATTTGTATCCACCACTAAATAATGTGGTTGACCCTTTGCTGTAGTGGTTGGAGTTGATGATAAGATAAATCTAGGTAATTCGCCATTAGCATCTGGCTTGATTATTTCTTGACATGTATTACAAATGGTGGAATAACATGGAATGTCATTTCTCAAATAATGTTCACGAACAATCTTCAATGCTCCTCCATTTCTTGATCTAACAAAAACTTTCGAAGTAACACTTAATCCACTCGATAACCTCTTTCTATTATTAATTGTTGATACTGTCATTGGCGGGAAGATTTTGGTTGTTAGATGATAAATGGCAAATCTATGTGTTTTCTAAAGGGAGAAAAAAAAATATACTAGACAGACTCATCGAATGCTATAGAGAGATATTTCGTATTTTTTTTTGGACCAAAACACACTACTAAAATTAGTTTTCTATATTAATTTCTAAAAAAATAACAACCACCTTTGTCCTTGATACTTGTCACCATTAATCTCGTTATTAGTAATATCTACTTTCAGTAGGAGAATTATGAATAATTCTATAGATCGGAGAAGCGACAATTCTTGAACGAGTCGATTTATTCCCCGGGGATTTGAGTGATACTTTGGTTGACTCTTGAGGAGATTTTGAGAAACTATAATAAGAATCATTATCATCATTATCGTCATCATATTCATCGTCCACCATTTCACCTCCTCGTGATCCATTGATGGTAGTTGTAGGTATGAAGAATGATGAATTGGGCAATACAAATTCCGACCGGTCTATTTCCACCATATCATCATCGTTATAACTATGAACAGGATGATCATGATCCACTGGTGACATGGCACCTGCATCCATATTCATTAAATCATACTTGGCAAATGATATTTTTGATCTATTAGTGGACATTGTGGGTTGGTCCAAGTGAATGTTTGGATGGATTATCGGACTGGAATAATGTTCTGGATTGACAATTTGATTACTTCCACCCACAGGAGGAATAATGATCGTATTTACCGCAGAGAAATCTTGTGGTGGAGACATGGGTTGGAATTTTAATTGGGATAAATACGTGTCACGTCTTGATAATTCAAATTCTTTCGTTTCTTCATAAATCTGATCATCATCATCATCCTCTAAACCCACGATATGATGCCCAGCTCGTTGAACATCGCACATTGTATCTGCATCTTCATCGCATTTGATCTCAATGGGATTTCTTGATTTTGTCGGATACAAGCTATTCATAAATATCGAAGCATGATAATCCAAAGTATCGGGAGGAGCAATTGCTGATGGTTGTGCTATTGGTTTACTGATTGACTGTTTCAACAATTCCAGTTTAGTAGGTCTGCCTGATTTGGAAGAAGAAAAATTTTTCAAAAACTTTACAAACCGATGTCTTTTATTACCGAATGAATTGCCACTGGTTTCTTTGGAATGTAAAGATGGGCTATATGGTTGTATTTGGTAATATTTTGAAATTGGGGCCGATATTGTTGGTGTCAATGAAGAAAGGGTTTTGGAATTGACATTGGAAACAGTTTTGGAACGCTTTATTGAACCAGTTGAATTATTGATGTTGCTGTTGTGATCCAAAGTAATCAAATTCTGTTTTCTTTGAAACAATGGAGGATATCTACTAATTAAATTTGGATCCCTTAATTCTTCTAAAGTAGATAAATCAATGGTGTGGGATTCTAAGTTGATTGTGTTATTCATTATTAATGGATAAGCAATATGAGATGACAATTTTTTGTCTATATCTTTTGGGGTATGAAGTTGTTGATTTTTTTATGTATAATTCTTTCAGGTTTTTTAGCAACCATTTATCAAATATCAGAAATATGTTTCACGAAATAACAAAAAAATAAAAGAAAGAATCGCCTGGTAGCGCTGATTTCCTGCATACAATCGGCCAATTAAATTGCAACAAACTTCTTTCTTTTTTTTGTTTTCGGTAGTTTGTAACTGAACGTAATAGAGAAAGAAAAAAAAATAGCACAGTGGAAAATCTAACGTTTCCAACAAATAGGACCTTTATCATTATTATAGAATTTTAAAAACATAACAATGGGTGCTGCTTATCATATCTTAGGAAGAACTGTTCAACCACATCAATTAGCCCTTGCCACCTTAGGTACTGTGGTGTTTTTCACTTTACCAAAACCATGGGGTGCTCCAAAACCAGTCAGTCCTCCAATAAATGCTGCTTCTCCAGAAGAAGAAAAATACATCAAAGACTTCTTAGCTAAACATACTGAAACTGCTCAAGAACATCATTAGGTTCGATGAAATGTGGAAGGTCAAACATGAGAGAAAATTAAGAAGAAGTTTGAGAAAAGTATAGGAAATCATGGTGATGACATATCTTGAAAAAAAAATCATGACATTTATTCATTAGAAGGAAGAGATTTTTATTGTTCAATTTTTTTGAATTCATAAAAGAAATATAGAATGATAGCATTTGTTTATTTTTTTGATTTGAAATATTTATACATTGCAAAAGAGAGAAATGAAATGTTGGCTGTTTGATATATGTTTTTATTTTTTATTAGTATTTAACTTGATTTCACGTGTATCTATTCAATTTAAATATTTATTTGAAAGTTATTAAGATAAGAGAATTGAAATATAATTGTAGGCAAGAGAAAGGGACTGATTTGTAGAGAGTAAAGAAGTGGGGGTGTTTGGAATTAACCTATATGCCCCACTACATGGTTGATTTTTTTTTTTTTACCATATTATTCTCATCAATTATGGCATCAATTTATTCAATTAGTTTTCATATCCAATATTCATTTGAATCTTGGTTTTTTTTACCTTCGAGTAAACTCTCCTAAGTGCAACTACATGTGGAGTGCTATTTCTCATGAATGTTCCTCGATATTCGATTCTCTCTAACTGAAAAATACACACACACAGTAAAGAAAAAAAAATCTTTGTACCAGACGAGATGACATCGCAAAAAAAAATAAAAAACCAAAACCCAAGAAGAAGCAGTAACTTTTAGGAAGCATCCAATCTACACAAATCAACTGACCATTCAACAATAACCATGTCAGCTATTTATAAAGCCTTACAACCAAAGTCATCTAAAGATTCTTCAGATAAGACCAAACACATCAATAGACAAAGATTATTGGTGATATCTTCCCGTGGTATTACCTACAGACATCGTCATTTGATTCAAGACTTGTTAGCCTTATTACCACACGCTAGAAAAGAACCAAAATTCGACTCCAAGAAGAACTTGCATCAATTAAATGAAGTTGCTGAATTATACAACTGTAATAATATATTCTTTTTTGAATGTAGAAAGCATCAAGATTTATATTTATGGATTTCCAAACCTCCAAATGGACCAACTTTAAAATTCCACATTCAAAATTTGCACACTTTAGATGAATTGAACTTTACCGGTAATTGCTTAAAAGGATCCAGACCAATTTTGAGTTTTGACAAGAACTTCTTGGACAATGATCATTTTAAATTATTGAAAGAAATGTTTACCCAAACTTTCGGTGTTCCACCAAATGCCAGAAAATCCAAACCTTTTGTTGATCATGTCATGACATTTTCCATTGTTGATGGTAAGATCTGGATCAGAAATTACCAAATTAACGAAACTTTAGATGTTAAAGAAAACGAAAACGACGAAGATGTTGATGTTGATCAATTGAACTTGGTGGAAATTGGTCCAAGATTGGTCTTGACTTTGATAACTGTGTTGGAAGGTTCCTTTGGTGGTCCAAAAATTTATGAAAATAAACAATACGTTTCTCCAAATTTCGTTAGAGCTCAATTAAAACAACAAGCTGCTGACCAAGCCAAATCTAGATCCCAAGCTGCTTTAGAAAGAAGGATCAAGAAGAGAAACCAAGTCTTGAAACATGATCCATTGTCCAACGATGCATTGTTTAAATAGTTAAGTGTTATATATATATATATATATATATATTTGATTAATGTAAATTAGGAAAAATAGAAAAGAGTAAGATAATTGACAAATATTACACGTGATTATTTTGCACGTGATATTTCATAAGAACTTAAATTCAGTTTAAACTCAATTAACCAGGTGCATATCGTTTCTCCACTCGTGGATTTTTATCTTTCTCTATCTTAATCCTTCGAAGAATTTAGACACACGCGTACAAGTTGAGGGGAGCACCCGTTCCCCTTAGCCTTCCAAACATCTGAAATTTGAAAATTTGGTGAAGCTACGCATTTAAAATTCATGGACTTTCAAAATAGAATTGGTCCATTTATTGGTGAAACATTGACAGTTAAGGTTTCAGATCAACGACAGCTAAAATTCGTTTCATGGTGTCAGACAATCTATGGGTGTATCAAAGTGCAATGTGAGGCGTGGATTTGCTGTAGTTCCCCCTGATTCTTGAGGCGAGAAATATAGGCTACACGCTATAAACAGTCGAGGTGAAGAAGGAATGTTGCAAATGTAACTTACATGAAAGCATCTAGAGATGGTTGATGTTCTGGCTAATGTAAATGTTCGGATCGGGGAGGTTACTTTTTATGTGCCTGTGCATTTAAACAAGAGTAACCTGGAGGAGGAGGAAGAGGAGTGAATCTTTTTTTTTCTTTCGTCCTTTTATCTCCGTGGGCTAGACCTTTTTATTTCTTTTGGAAACGAGGTTGAGGAGTACTTTTTGACGAACATGGTTCTGGTAGTGATACTCGGTTATTATTGAGGTATGAAGATGAATAGTAATATAATTGCTCTGTCTTGTGATAATTGATTCTTATCTTGTATTGTTAAGTTACCAAGTTTAGGAAGAAGCAGAACCAAAATAAGAACGCATTTAAGCTTAAAAATAAAGAATCAATCGGGAAGTAAGGTACCAAAAAAAAGAAAAGAAAGAAAGAAAGAACAAAGAACCAAAAACATGGAGTATGAGGATGAGAAGAAGCAGAAGCAGAAGCAGGAAGATTCTGTTGGCTGGGAAACAGTTTAAAAAAAAAAAAGAAATGAAAAGATTGGAATTCAGTAGATAGTAAAATAAACAAGGTCAGGAGATAAACAGTGTGGGTACAAAACTAACTTCATCGGCTATTTTGATATTAAAAATTTGACATTCCGTTTCGAAACATTCCCTCCTTACATAAATTATCAAAGGTTTTGTTCGATTGTTTAACTTGTATGCCAGAAGACAAAGACAGTAATCATTCTTCTTAATTTGGGGCTCGCTGTCTCATTGGTGTTTCTCATGTCTTCTGAATTGGGACAAGGATACTACTTGTTTTGCATGAAATTACCCTAGTGTAGTTTTGTATCAGCTATGCATTGTTTGCAAACCACAAAACAAAGAAAATCGCGTCTTTTTCTTCTTGCAATTGTTTGATCCTTTCCCTCTTTTTTTTTTTTTTCTGTCTCTCTTGCAACCAACAGGACAACCTTTGAAACAAGTTAATGTCAGTTACAGCCCACCAGCGAAAGCAACAATCAAAATGAAACCCTAAATTAAAATATCTGAAATTCAAGGGGGCATGTAACAACAATGATCCTCGATGTCATTCCACTGCATCCGAAATACAACGAGAATGTAATGAAAAGAATTTAATGAATTAGTTTGTGCTCTGCGAAGGTACAGTTTTTAGACGGACCGGCCCTCATTACATTTAACTACCATAGTACATTGTGTCAAGTTCAGTTGCCTAACGCATATTAACGCTCAGATAACAACAATACAAGTGAAGAAAAGAGAAGAGGACTAGACAATACCATAGAATTCCACTGATGACCAAGATAAAAAAGTCTATTTGTTATTTATTGACGACATTATTCACAACCAGAGAGAGAGAAAGAGAGAGCGACATACACCAGCCAAGATGGCAACAAGGCTTAAATATAACTTACATTTCAGTCCTTGAACACTAGACAGTAATGTCTAAGATATAAAATATCGCATCCTATATTATACGAGTTGTCATGTGATTGCATCTACTAAAAGAAAAAAAAAGAGAGAAAAAAAAAATCGATAAAATACAAGGAAATGCAAGACGAGAAGGCATTACGTAATTGCCCAC
The DNA here is from genome assembly GCA_030557875.1 of Candida neerlandica. Lineage (NCBI taxonomy): Eukaryota > Fungi > Ascomycota > Pichiomycetes > Serinales > Debaryomycetaceae > Candida > Candida neerlandica. The sequence continues at coordinate 64,849 of JANIWD010000008.1, read as the reverse complement.
AAGTAAGTCAAGAAACATCAACAAGGGGATTTGCATCTTATAAAGACAAAAAAAAATAAATAAATTGAAAATAAAATTTAACATGTACTGTATGAATAAGGAACACAAAACTTTCGAACAATGCAATTTTACTTAAATTGGACAATCACTGTTACGCTTGGAGTGTTTTCTTTTTTGTAACCATTTATGTCCTTTAACTTGATTGGTGTATCTTCATTAACACAGATGTGTATTTATTGTCTTCTGTCGTTAAGAATGAAGACGGGGTTTGCTCTTGGATTGAATTTTATCAACCAAAGAACATAGAACTTGCTAAGAAGTAACCCCTTAAGAAGTAAAAGTGGTTGGGTTTCAAATACCCAAAACGAACAAACGAAGGGAGAAGAAGACAGGGAGGAACGAACTGAAATACTAAAAATAAATAAATAAAAAAAAAAAAGATAAATAATAATACAGGAAAAGTAAGAAAACTAAAAAAAAAAAAAAAAGACTGAAAAAGAAAAAAAAAATTCTGTCGTTATTTACACGCACACTTACACCAATACCTAACACCTTCTGTTTAAACTTCCACACACAAAACGTTCCTTTTTTTTTCCTGTTACAAATCAAATTTACAAAACAATACATAAAACCCACCACACCTCCTCCCCTTTCTTTCCCCTACTTGTGGTTTTTCTTTTTTTTTTTTTTTAGAAAGTCTCGAAAAAATATAGGTGAATCTGATTTTATAGCCAAGATATAACCTTCTGACTCAGCCAGGTTCTATTTCAACAACTAGTTACATTCATCAACACATTCACTTATATTTTTTTTTTGATTCTTCCCTCCCATTTTTAATTTTTACACTCGCTTTTGGTATTGAAATAGCTACGAACGTATTGTAACGAACAAATTGAAACGATCTACAACTTATCCATCCCCCTTGTAAATCAGAATTTATCTTGATACCCACCACACAAATTCATAAATATTATCCACATACCCACATACACACATACACACATACACACATACAGTTTCCAATGTATTCAAACACTTCATATCCACATCAAAATAGGCACGCTTCATCCCTGTCTGAAGACGAGTTTGACAACTTCAATTTCAAAGATATGAATGAGAGCTCCCCTTTGACTAAATCATCAAAGAGGAACAATAACAACCAATCTTCAGCATCTTTGCCGTCCTTACCTCCAAAACCTTTACATTTACAACCTCAGCTTCAACGGAATGCACTGCAGTTGCAGCAACAGCCACAGCAGCAACAGCAACAGACTGGAAATGTTGGTTACAACCAACAGTATCCTTATACAAGTAATCCCCAAAACAACCTCAAGAAGATCCCTTCAACTCACGTAACAGATTATGAATTAACGAATTTGAATAATAGAGATTTACCACCAATACCACCAGAAGATGACTCGAGGAGCAAGAGAGGAAGTGCTATGACTTTCGCATCGAACCCTTTTACGGATATGCACTACGTTGCTCGTAATTATGACAATATAGAGTTGCCTCCTTCTCCTCCTAACTCAGACCCTTTCAAGACAGAAGAAGTAAATTCTGATGATGATTTTCATTCTGATGAGCTTAAACGCAAGATGAAGAAAAATGAGAAAAATAGAATCCGTACCCTAAGAAGAAAGCCAAGATTTCATTATACCAGATTGCCTTATTTCACCATAGTAATTTCCACTATACAGATTATAATATTCATTGTTGAGCTAGCAAAAATGTCCAAATTAACTGGCTCAGCATTCCAAACGAAGCCATATTTCAATCCAATGTTAGGTCCGCTGACCTATTTACTAATTAACATGGGTGCCAGATATGTTCCTTGCATGCACCAAATCAAAGGTATAACAGATGACACCACCATATTATTCCCGTGTGCAAACTCCACTTCTGAAAGTACATTTGTTTGCTCTTTGAACGAATTATGTGGATTGTCGGGTTTGGAAACTGATGGAAATATATACTTGCCACATCAATGGTATAGAATCTTTATTCCAATTTTCTTGCATGCTGGTTTTTTGCACATTATTTTCAATTTATTATTACAGGTCACTATGGGTGCCTCTATTGAAAGGAATATCGGTATTTTGAAATACGCAATTATTTACATCGTTAGTGGAATTGGTGGATTTTTGCTTGGTGCAAACTTCACCCCGCAAGGGATTGCTTCAACTGGTGCGCTGGGAGCTTTATTCGGAGTTGTTGCTACAAATATCATTCTTTTTGTTTATACAGGAAAGAAAAACACAAATATGTATGGTACAAAACATTATGCATTGTTTATTTGTATTATGATTGGAGAAATTGTCATCACATTTGTTCTAGGTTTATTGCCTGGTTTAGATAATTTTAGTCATTTGGGAGGATTCGCCATGGGAATATTGACATCTATCTTGTTGTTGAAAGATCCATTTTGGGTTTTCAAAGATGGCGTAATAACATATGCAAAAAATCCCAGCACTTGGCAACAGTTTTTAAACAATTGGAATCCATTCTTTGCCTTTGACGATAAAATTAGAAATAGATTTATAATGTGGTGTCATGCTCGAGTAATTGCCTTAGTCCTTATCATTGTTTATTATGCATTACTTTGCAAGAATTTCTTCAACACCAGCTTAAATCAAACGAATAATTGTAAATGGTGTAAATATTTCAATTGTATTCCAGTTAGAGGCTGGTGTGATATCGGTCAAGTTAGTGTTTCCACAGTAACTTCATCCAGTGATACAGCCACATCAACCCCTACCCCTACCCAATCAACTGTTTCAACAGATATCTATTCTACATCTGTTTACACAACTACATTACCCACAAGTGTTGAAAATACGGCAGCTGCAGAAAATGGTAGTGGTTCATCTTCATCCTCATCTTCTTCAAATAGTCAAGGTGAAGGTACAAACGGTGGATTGAGACGAAGATTTGATGAAAGTTTTTCCCTTACTCCAAAGAGAGACGTAAATATCGATCAACAATTTGGAATTGGAAGTGGATTATTTTTGGTTCTATTCTTTTTTACTATTTCTTTCTTGAAAAAGAAGAAAATTATTTAAAGTTTCTTAAAAAGTAAAGCAAGTAGTTTAAGTTATTGATTTCTGTTTAGTTTTGTTTTGTTTTGTTTTAATGATGAATTAATGAAGAATATACACATATTTATGTTTATGTAAACGATTCCCTTTAATGATAGAATTATCTCGGAGTTCCATCCAAATAGGGGGTAGGTAAAGTGCGATGAACAAGGTGAGTATGCTAGGTTAAACTACTAAGAACATATCCTGGTCTGTTTGAAATATTACTATTATCTTCATATATATTTTTTTTTTTTGTGATAATTTTGCGTAAACCCTTAATGAGAATAAAAATTTAAAGAAAAAAAAGGAAAGGAAGAAATCCCAAATATAATATTTAACTTGTAAGAATCCAGATTGACGAGAGTCGAATGCCACTAGGTATCTACCAATCGATCAATCTCATTGGTGTGATGAACAAATGTTACATATTCGGATATCAACATACAATATTACGTTCTACCATCGTAATAATGCATCCCGCTTAATCATATATACGAGAAATCAATGAAACCTATATATATTACACAAAGTAGAAGATCGGATTAGCACCGATAAACCTAATGCCAATTGCAATTGTTTTTATTCTTGTTCATATATACACAATTGTTCTACAAAAACAGGTTGTGGTGTACATCATATCTAACTATTTTCTTGTTAGCACAAGTTTCACCCTTTACTGACTTTTCTTGCCCCATCAAGAGAGTTCCCATCCACTCTCCTTTCTTTTCGATCAAAAAACAATCTTCACAATTTAACTTATCCCCTACTTTCTCTACAATTCCATCAATGCTCTTCCTCAAAGATTCCAACTCTTCTGCGTTAATGTCATTTTTAACAGACCAATATCTGTACCATATCCCATCAATTTCACCCGTTGTCTCTGCAGATCGTAAAGCAGTCATGTTGGTATATAATTTATAAGAGGCATCCCAAAAGAACCTAGGAAAATCAATTACCACATTAATGAATCGTTCAGCGATTGATAAGTTAGCGACAGATTCAGGAATTGGGTTGCCATTTTTAGTGAATTGTTTCCCATCAATATCTCCCCCATTCAAATTGGACTTCACAGTTTCCGAAATAGTAGCTTCAGCCATATATATACCAGTTTCGTTAAAGTCTTCTTGATTGCTTGTCAAGTCAGATAAAGTTACGTTATTGTCTGTGTTAACCGACTGCGACTCCAATTGATTCGAATCGGCAATTACCTTACCAAATAACAACAATAAAGATACAAATAAACAATATATCAATTTCATAGAATGCATTCTAACTTTGACCTTAGAGAATAAAAAGGTTCCAACTGAATAAAGACGATTGATTTACTTTATATGTAGTGCTAAGAAATCTCAATCGACGCCACCGAATTTGGTCTTCAACCATGCACCTCCTGATGATCTTGTATCTGTACTGGAAATTTGAGGGACAATTTTTGCGCTCCAGCAATTACGAAAGAAAATTTTTGGTGGCAAAAAGGGGACACAAAATGCGAAGTTGATATAAGAAGATCTGAGGGATCCCCTGTTCTTTCATTCTTTCATTAAGATAATCAATTGCCCAGAAAAGAATAATGAATTAACTACAATTATACCAATCGACATTAAAAAAACATGACTTCTTTTCTTTTGCTAGACATTTCATTATGTATATTAATGCACCGTTTCTGATCCCTTTTACGCTGTATACGGACGATCAGTGATGAGTCTAACTTTGCCGTTCACTTCCGAGATTTGCTAAGACCAGATGGGGTGATCTAATTGATTAGGAAAGAAGAAAGCCATTTCAGTAGTTATTGTAATAAATGACATGTCAATTTCAGTAGTTATTGTAATAAATGACATGTCACGCCAAACTTTCCAACAATTGGCAACTTGTCCGAGTGGTTAAGGAGAAAGATTAGAAATCTTTTGGGCTTTGCCCGCGCAGGTTCGAATCCTGCAGTTGTCGTTATTTTTTGCATCATTTTCCTCTGATGAAAATTTTTTTATTATACCGAAGTCATTTGTGACGTTGATTAATAACAAGAGATGGAACGAACTGTATCCAATTAAGTTAAAATAAAATAAATTAATAAATAAATATACGTCAAGAAAAGATGATAGCAAAAAAAAAAAAGAAACACTCTATTTTTTAGCAATAGCGAAACCAAAAATTATTGAGACTCCCAATACTGCCAAGACACCTGGGATAAGAACCTCATTTGGAACACCAGATATCAAATCATTGCTTTCTTTCTCACTCTTAGTGCTTCTTTTAGAATAGATTGATTTTATTTCATCAATAACTGGGTGTTCATGAGGGTTATGAAGGAACAAATCAGCTTTTTCTTTTTGTAATTTTAAATAAATCTTAATGCAATCAGTCAAATCTTCATTAGTAGTGATGGAAACAATATCACCTTCATCATCAACATAACTTATTGCGTACAGTTCATCAGGAGTAATGTTTAAGATATTGTAATCCTTTTCATGTAATTTTGCACTTATTAATTCTTTCAACTTGATTATTCCGTCACTTGATTTTATGGTAATACGATGTACTCTACCTTCAATACCTGGTGATTTAAACTTGAACGTGAACGGAATCTCATCAATCACAGCAGATGATGAATACTTCAAAGACGAATTCCGGAATGGGAGAGATTCAACATGGGACACTGAATCAGATGGTTTAATATCAACGTTGAATGAATGGAATTCAGATGGTGTTATATCTGGGGCAACAATACCTGAGCCACTGCCACTAGCAGCAACACCACTGGTACCTACCCCTCCGTTGCTGAACACTCCGGTTTCCATCAATGAATCAGAATGGACTGATTCGGTCTCACCATCAGTGTGATGATCAAGAGAAGTCCAGAACTTGTTCCAGGCCGGACCCTCGCCGGTGGGCGTGCTAGAACTTGCGATCCCAGTTTCAGAAGTCATTTCGGCACTGGTTTCTAACTGTTTAAGCTGGTTCAATGTCACGTAGGTCAATTTCAAAACATCAACAATACCAATGATTTCATCTTGATCGCCAACAACTGGCAAGTTCAAATAATGACCATCAAACATCTTTCTTAAAGCTTCTGGAACAGGCAAGCCAACATGAGCAACATCTGGTTGTGGAGTCATCACTCTAACAATTGAACATTTCTTTGGGTCTAAACCTGCTGCAATTACCCTCAACACAACATCTTTGGAAGTAAAAATACCTGCAACTTCTTCATTTGTATCTTTAACTAATACCGCAGTTGTTCTATTTTCCTTCATCAAAATAGTTGCTTCATAAACAGTTGATTTAACATTGGCGTAAATAGGTTGGGTGTGGGCATCCAAAACATTCTCCAAAGTTGGTCCATTCATTTTATCTCTCAAAGATTCAAAATATTCAAAAAGTCGCGGCTGCTCATTAACACCAAACTCGGTATGAACAGTGTCTAAAGCTTCATACAACTTTTTACTTGAACTGTGCAATCTTTCCAATTTGGACATTTGCTCGGCATATGATTTAGTGATATCTAAAACCCCCACAATATGATTCTCATCATCCAATACAGGAAGATGCCTAAACCCTTTTTCAACCATTAACGTCAAAGCTTCACCTGCAGCATTGCCTGCGGTGGCACAAATAGGATCTTTGGTCATAATTTGGTCTATGGTTACTTGGTTGGCATTTAATCCTGAGCCCACAATTCTGAATGCCAAATCCTTGGCAGTAACAATACCCAATAATTGACCTAATTCATCAACTACCAAGACACAGTTTTCTCTTTTAGCAGTCATTAATTGAGATGCTTCATAAACAGTGGATGTAGTTTTACAAATAATTGGATCACTTGGTTTCAAGGACATCACTGTTCCTGGGGTTGCCTTTCTTCTTCTAGTAGTGGTAGTTCCACTTTTCTTTTTTTTATTCAAATCATGTTCGATTCTTCTTCTAATAGCATCGTCCCTTTTAGATTGCCTCTTTCTGGAATCAAGATTAGAAGATGATTGAGATGATGACATTTTCAAATGATCTTCTTCTTCGTTCTCGGTGATTGATGAAAATGAATTGACCAGAAGTAGTCGTCTAAGGTTTTTTATTACACCTTTCTTAGAAGAAGGTTTGGATAAATGAACTGGTTTAGTCAATGTGGGCACAATGTGTTAGTTTTTTTTTCTGATTTGGTAAACAAACTAAATCAGTGAAAGTCGTGTGCAATGATCCGAGAATAGCTGTTTTCCCCTTCTGTCACAGTGTAACACCTGGAAACAATTTTTATAAAAAAAAGGAAGGAAAATTAAAGTTGAAAAGATACAGGGATGAAAAAAAACAAAAGGACAGTTAGAGTAGTTTATAGAGGGGGAGAGAACGAGTGGATATACAGGACGTTAAATAGATGACATTTCATATCATGTTTAGAAAAAATTTTCAGTTCCGAAAGTAGAAAATAAATTGGGCCATAAATTACATTTGGTCTGGGGTGAAAAAAATAACGGTTCAGAGAATTTGGCTGTCTCAATCGTTATCGAGGGTCAGTGACTGCAGACAGCACAGGACAGAAACAAGAAGAAGAAGAAGAAGAACTAGTAGGAGGAGGAACCCGTTTAGGAAATAATGAAGCCTCATGTGCCACGTGATTTGAATGACATCTACAGTCAACTGCTTATCGCCAAATATACATCTTTTTTTTTTGGTTTAACATATAGCTGTGTGGGGTTCAGTAGGATCATTCTAGGAGGAGGTTTCTGTCAATTATTATAATTAACGTCGTTTATTTTTTTTTTTTTGTTCGTACTGGCCTCATAAAATTCAACTGGTGAAGTAGAGACAGATAAAACAGAGAGAAAAAAAAAATATCCAATATTTCATTTGAGTACTTTCCTCTGGAAACAATTCAATTCACCACACATGACTCAATTTGTAATAACTCTGAAGCTAAAAGAAACAATTGAATCCTCATCATTAAGTGGTGATGAGAAACAGAAGATATTATCTGACAAATACATTAACCACAAGGATCTTGTCAACTTTTACCAAACGTGTCATCCCACGGCTTCCTTGTTGTTGTTAATCCAACAATCCAAGTTACATATCCCGGCATTTGAAACTTACAAGCAACCCAAAACTAAGGAATTTTTAAAATCAATGGAAAAGTTAAGACTTGAAGCCAAAGAACAAGAATACCGGAAATTAATAACCCCAACACCACAATTTTCAACATTGTACGAAGAAAAATTAGATGAACATGATTTAACTCCACAACAAGCTGCAAAAGAATTGAAAAATCAATTGACTACAATTGTTAACATCATTATCAGTGTTGTCAGTGTTGCATATGCTATTTGGTATTGGACTGAAACATCATGGGGATTGCCAATTAGTTACAGAGTTTTGCTAAGTGTTTTCTTTGGAATTTTGGTATTAGTTGCCGAAGTTGTTGTATACATGGGATATCTTAACAAGATCGAAGATGCAAGAACAAAGGAGAGAAAGAAGAAAGAGGTTAAAAAGGTTATCAGGTCCATTAATTTGAAAGAAGACTAAGGTTGGGTTTTCAATGGTTTTTTTTTTCGTTTGGCGGGCACCCTTATACACTGATACAGATTTGGTTGTAAAAAAATAAAAGAAAAAAAGCCAGAAAGAAGAAAACCGTTGGCTGTCTCTCTCCTCTTATTTCCTTTCTTGCAGTCAACTTCATAATCCGTAGTATTGAATCAAGATGTCTTTTGGTGCTCCTAGAACTTATTCATTCAACGCATTGTTGGCGCTTATTTTCAGATTCCCGTTGTTTGCTTACATTATTGGATTCATCGAGGATTTCGTCATTTCGATCATGAAAACAGGTCCAATCCCAAAGCACATTGCTATGATCATGGATGGTAATAGAACTTATGCAAAAAACCATAGATTGCCCTTGAAAGAGGGCCACTTTGCTGGTGCTAATGCTTTGGTGAAAGTATGTAATTGAGTTTTCTTTTTTTTATATAACTATGACACTAGTCGATAAGTCTTACTAACACCCATTTCTAATTATTTTGTTAGGTACTTGAGGTGTGTTATAAAGTTGGCATTGAACAAGTTACTATCTATGCATTTTCGTTAGAAAACTTTAATCGAACTAGGGAAGAGATTGATACGTTGTTTGGGTTATTGCGTGATAAATTGCAATTGATTTCTGAACATGAAGATTCCTATGCTCGATACAACAAGGTTCGTATCAAAATTATCGGCAATAGATCATATATCCCACCGGATATTTTGAAAGATTTGGAATACATTGAAGAAATTACGAAGGATCAGTCTTCAAACAAAACATTAAATGTCTGTTTCCCTTATACTGCTCGTGACGAAATAACTTATGCAGTAAAACGGATTGCTGAAAAAAGAGTCAATGGGGATATAACTAATCGTGATGAAATCACAACCAAAACGATTGAGGATAATTTTTACTTTGGTGGTGAGGCTCCACCTTTGGATATCTTAATTCGGACCAGTGGCCATACTAGATTAAGCGATTTCTTACTTTGGCAGTGCACCACCGAATGTACCATTGAGTTCCCGGATGTTTTATGGCCAGATTTTGGCTTTGTTAGTATTGTTTCAATCTTGTTTAAGTGGAGTTATTATAGAACCATTCAAATCGAAGAGGAAGCAATTAGAGGCAAGGAGCCACATATTCAAGATGTCATACCCCCTGTTTTGTTAAGAGAATTGCCTCATCCCCCACCAGCTACCTCTGTTACTCAAAAGTGATAGCCGATTTAGTTGCTAAATTACATCTCTATTTTAACTGTGCATTATTGATAGATGAATATATACATGTCTTTATTTATTTACTATATCTACACGGTAGCTTGCTTCTCTTCAGGTTCAATCGCAGATTCCGTTGATGGTGATGCTGATGATGCTGCTACTACTGCTGCGGCTGCTGCTGCTTGTTTTTCAGATACCTTCATTTTTTGAACCAATTTGTTGAATTCTACTTGTTTTTCTTTGTCGGTTCTTTCTGTGTTCAAGTAGACATTTCCAGAAGTGAAATCACCTTGTCTCAAAGCAATAGCATCTGGGTTTCTTTCGTCTTTCCATCTAATATTAACAGTATCTTCAATGGCTTGAACCAAGATTTGTAAATTATGACTCCTAGAAACCATATAATCATTAATTTCAAAACCCAAACTAGTTTGTAAAGCTTTGACGATTTTAAATCTAAATTCTAAATCTCTCAAATCCAAATCCTTATAATCTTGATGACGTACAAATTTACCAACAACTGGAGTTATGGCAGCTCCAATTCTTTGATGTAATTTAGATTTACTTGCAAAATAAGTTTCATAATCTTTTGGATCTATTCCATTACGTCTTCTCCAAGCTTTGATTGAATAACCTGGCATTTCTTTCTCACGATTAAATTTTTCATATTTTTGGGAATTCTTATATGTTAAATGAGTTATTTTGACTGCTTTAGTGGTTAAATCATCTTGTTGTTCAATAATTTCTTCTCTCTTTTTCTTGGATTCAACGGTTTCTTTGTTTTTACCAAAAAGATCTCCAAACCATGACAAGTTTCTTGCAGATGTGGTCAACGATCTGCATTGTATTTGGGATCTAATCATCATATTTTTTTTTATTCCTGTGGGATGGTGATATACCTATTGGTTGGTTTATATTTTTTTTTTTTTTTTTGAAGAATCCATACTTGGAAAATTTTTTTTTTTTACTGTTAAGTGTGAGAACCTTAGGGACTGAGAAAATGGAAATGGTGAATTGCACACGACGAAAACTAGATCTCACTGGCGAGTAGTTGCAAAATGAAAGCTACTGCAATTATGGAGCACCTTTAGATAAAAAGTAAGGAGAGACTGGTCTATTTGGAGGGTATAATTGAAAAATGATGAAAAAAATAAGAATATAATTCAATCTTTCAATCTTTCAATCTTTCAAACGAACAAACTACAAATTTTAATGTTATGTGGAGAAGATAATGAAACACGACACTTGTTATTACAACTTCTATTTACCAATTCCTATTTGGAAATAAGTGATCATTGCTCCAAGGATAATATTTATCACAGTGATCGCATATAATTGCTAGTACTTGCAAGTGAAACGCCCATTTGAAACGCCTTCCAAGCCATTGGACCCCCCACTTTCTTAATTCTCACCAAATATTTTCTTTTTTTTTCTTCTTCTTCCAGTACAAGTATGGCAATTCCAGATTAGTCATATCCTTGCTTATCATTGAACATCCATAACTATTCTATTCCCAAAATATGACAGCCACTGCAACTAGTACCATTGTTGGAGCATTAGCATGTCAGAAAAATTCATTTTTGAAAACTTTCAATACTAAAGTTGTTTCCAGTTATGAATTTGTTCCACCATTGACATCCAAAGATAAGCAAAACAAACATTCACAAAAATCCAAATCAAAAGAATTTGGGGTTGAATTCCAAGACACCATTTTATTTCCTGAAGGAGGAGGTCAACCTTTTGATAAGGGGACCATTACCATTTTACCTGAAAATAAAATCATTGAAGTTAAATCGGTGTTGAGGGATAAATTGAAAGCAGTTCATTTGGTTGATGAATTGATTGAACCTGGAACTGAAGTTACCTTGAATGTTGATTGGAATAGAAGAATCGATATTATGCAACAACATACTGGACAACATTTGTTATCTGCCGTATTTGATACATTTGGATTGGAGACCTTGAGTTGGTCCATGGGGGATGAAATCAATTATATCGAATTGCCTGAAAAGATCAACGATGAATTGCTTAAAGATGTTCAAGATAAGGTCAATCAGTTGATTGTTGAAGGAATTCCTATTAAGGTTGTTACTCCTGATCAACATGGTCATGAAGTTGATGTGTCTCATTTACCAGATGATTATGATTTGAGTAAAGGGATAATTAGAATTGTAAAGATTGGAGAATTAGATGCCAATCCATGTTGTGGTACCCATTTAACAAGTACAGCCCAAGTTCAATCGATTGTATTATTACATCAAGCTCCAATTCGAGGTGGTCATTCAAGATTATTTTTCACATGTGGGGCAAGAGTTGCTAATGTTTTACGTAAGGAGCATGAAATTTTACGTGATGTTGCAACTAATCAATTGTCATGTTCCATTGAGGCAGTGACCGAAAAAGTTGAATTAATGAATTTAAACTCCAGAAAAACAAATCAAACGGTTAATGCATTGTTGAAAGAGTTGGCCGGAATGGAAGCAAAGAGGATTTTTGATGGGTTTAAACAAGGAAAGAAAATTGCTTTTGTTTATCGTGCCGATCTTCCTGAATTTTTAACTTCCGTTAATAAAGAATTGTTAACTTTGATTAATGGCGATTCATCCGTTGATTTAAGTAACAATCAAACTCTTGTTTTCCTAAATGGAGCTCCTCCAAACGGTGGTACCATTAAAATTACTGGACCGGAAGCTACAACCATACAAACCGAATTGAAACAAAAGTTATCCAACTTGAAAGGTGGCGGGAAAGGCTCTTCTTTCCAAGGGAAAATCACCAAGTTTGAAAAAGGTGAATTAGAATCAGTTTTAAAGTATTTAAATTCGATATGTACATGAGAATATATAGATAAATACACCAAAAAAAAAGAAGAATAAGTCGTTCCTAACGTTTGACCCAGGTTGGTGATTTTCTAGCCTTAAGTTTACCTGGTTTCTTTCTTTCAACTGTTCTGGCATCACTCTTCATTAATCCAGCTTTGGATAATCTTGGTTTCAATAAAGGATTGAACACAATTAAAGCTTTTGAAATAGCGTACATTATAGCTTCACTTTGTCCAGTGTAACCACCACCAGAAACTTGAGCAAAAACATTATATTGGCCTTCTTGTTCAATAACTTGGAATGGGTATGCTATATTTCTTCTAGAATAAATACTTGGGAAGAATTGATTAATTGATTTACCATTGACCAAAACTTCACCCTCACCTTTAACAAGGAAGACTTTAGCTTGACACAGCTTTCTCTTAGCCTTGCCTTTAGCTCTACCAAAACAATCCAAAGTTTTTTCTTTGACAGTTTGGGTAATCTTATTCAATGAATTACTTGAATATTCCTTTAAAGCATCACTGACTTCATATGGCATCAATTGCAAATCAATACATCTTAATCTATTCAAGAGATTAATTAATTCACGATAATGGATATTCTTAACTCTTGTACCAGAATTGGCTCTCTTGGTATATTCTTCAAACCCAATGAATTTATTACTTTGAATTTCTTCATCAGGAACGGTTCTAGTTGGTAATCTTTGATATTTCTTTAACAATGCTTTCAATTTATTTACATTATCTTCATGCATGGGATTACCACCATAGAAAGTGTTCAAAGCGGGCACAGTTCTGACTTTGTTAATTTCTGGCAAAGTTAAGTTTGTGGTGACTTGTGTTGGTGGTTGATATGATGGTCTCTTGAAGGATCTTGATCTTTGTTCAACCCTGCTAGCCGCTTCGTTGAATTGCAAGGCTGTTTGATGGAAGGGTCTTTGAGGTATATGAAGCCCTCTAAACCTTGCGATAAATCTTGAATTCATTGGGGTTTTGCTCAAAAGGCTTGAAGCAGTGAAAATGTTTTGTTAGTGCTAGACAACCAATAGATTATGAACCAAAAGAAGAAAATTTTTCGTTCCTCTCAACCTTGAAAGAACTTTTTCGCACACACACACATACACGAAATCAATAGCACATGATAAATACACACGTGAGAAAAATATTATACAATTGAATTTATTAACAAGAAATATTGTATATATTACTAGAACTATACACGAATTCTTAGTTAAGCAAACTTGCTATACTCATCTTATAACTTGGCTGTTCAATAGGAGGCACATTAGCAGCAACATTAGGTGGTGGGACAACATTATTTGGAATAGAAATGGTAACTGGTACAGCTGTTTTTGGTGGCTGTGGTTGTGGTGGTGGTGCTACAGGAGCAACCACACGAACTTCTTCAACTGGTGGTGGAGCAACAACTTTTTTAGTCTTCTTAGCCTTGTGCTTATTTTTCTTTCTCTTTTGCAACAATAATTTGTAATTTGTTGAATGTTTTGTCATATAATAGTGGCGAACGCAATCGGAAACAGTTCTTAATCCTAGATGCTTGGTAATGAGGTTGAAATTCTTACCATGCAATGAATAAGCCTGGCAAAATATCTCATGTTCAGCTTCAGTGAAATTCTTGTTCCAATCAGAATGAATACGTTTAGCCCATTGTTCTTTATCCTTTACAATATTGTTATCATCCATAAATGAATTCTTGTCATCAAGACACAAATCTGGTATTGTGGCAGCAACTCGTGCAGCTTTGTTCAACGGGTCTTCCAAGCTGAGCAAGAGAACCTTGAGTTCATCATCACTCACTCTATACCTACGTGTGCTTCGTGCACTTGCCTCAATACCAGGTCCATTGCCACCATTATCGCCGCCACCGGACCCAATTGCACTAGCAACAACGCCATTGTAGATTTCCCTTTTGATGTCATCACTACCGGGTGGACGTACGACATTAATTTGTTGCGTCATCTTCATCTTTTGTTGCTGATAAATCTTTAACCGGGAGTTGTATTCATCAAATAATAATCTCTTCCTCAAATAAATCGAGTGATTCTTATTTTTCAACTTGTGAATCAACGGTTTCTTGATCTTTTGGTAGTGGTGGAAATTATGTGAAAATATTGGGTATTGTCTAAGGTTGGTGATTGGCTTAGCTAATGCATATTTCGAACATGAGTCACCCAGTTCCGTGGAGAATTTTTCTTTTAATTGTGCAAACTCTGTTTCTATCTTGCTCAATGGGTACTTGTATTCCTCGATGATATCAATTTCAGACGTAACAATTGTTGGTTCAATTACTTGCATGGGTTGTTCCTGCTTTTGTTGTTCCTTGACTTGATTCTGTTCTATAGCAGTGATCTCAACTTTTATAGGTGATGATTCAATCTTGTCTGACTCCAATGGTTTCTGTTCCAATTTCGTTTCAGTAACCACTTGAGTAATGTTGCCGTTAGAATCATCTTGTTCAATTGTGGTATCTTGATCGATTACTTTATCGACTTCTTCCTTTTCCTCTTCTTCTCCTTCTTCTTCATCTTCTTCTTCTCCTTCATCTTCTTCTTCATCGTCGTCCTCCTCTTCCTCTTCTTCACCATCTTTGGAAGTAGGGGAATCTCTATCTTCGTATTGTTTTTTATCAACGGGAATCAAGGTGCTTCGATGTCCATATTTGTATTTGTAATCTCTAGGTTTGCTGTAACTGGAACTTCTCGGTAGTGAGCTTCCATATGAGTTTCGGCCATAATATGAATCATACCCAGTACTATTAGTCAAAGATGAAGAACCCAACGGCACACTATTACTTCCAGAACTAAATGTTGAAGCTCCTCGCATTCTATCTTTTGCTGAATACCGAGACGGTCCAAATCCTCTGCTTGACTTCCATTTGCTTGTATTTACTGTCCCATCGTGACTTGAATATGAGTCATAACGATCTTTTCCTCTGTATTCTCCACCATTTGCATTATTCAGGCGATATTGTTGGTATGTTGTTGAAGAGGATGCCGTAGATGAACTCGATGATGATGGTAGTCGTGATTCCCCTCCACTTGATTTTCGCCATGTGTCATTACGACCACTACTTAGGTAATAATCATGATAGCTTCCGTAGTTGCTATTGTTGCTGTTATTATTATTGTTGTTGCTATAATGTGATGATGATGATGTATATGAACCATTTCTTGATAGTGAGGGTGTTGTTGAATTGGGATCTTTCAGATGAGTCAAGGAGGAGGAACCAGTTCCATTGCTTTTGAAATCTCGTCGTGATAATCCTGATAAAGATGTAGATGATTGATTGTTGGAACTATTTGAGTAAAAGTTTTTCCTTCGTGATTTTCCATAATCTAGGTATTCATTATATCGTGATGAAGGTCCCCCTCCTCCACGTGAATTAGATGATGACATTATATGTTAAGTTTGGGGATATGGTATCTAATAAATTGTGAGTATAAAATTAGTCGATTGATATTTGTAATGTCAGACAAATAGTGTTGTGATTCTTCTCTTTCTATGGTAGATTAAATTAAATTAAAATATAAATGAATGAATGGAAATGGAATAAATACAATAAATAGGAACTGAGGTTGAGTCGATATATCGTCTACTTGTTTTCCTAAGTCTAAGTGATGAGTGATGATTGATAAGTGATACAGGTAGTTGGGTGGTTGTCTTTCAATGGGAGTTAAAAATACAAAAAAAAAAAAAACAATTAACAAAGGAAAAGTAGTTTATGTTAAAAGAAGAAGTAGAAAAAAAAAAAAAAAATCCAAAGAAGGGAGAAAAAAAAAACTGTTTAATGTTTCATGCCTATGAGATTAAAACAAAAGAAGCCCCAAAAAAAATTTTCTTTTTTTGTTTTTTTTTGTTTTTCTGTTGTTTCCATAATTTCTTTGACTGTGTAGTTACAAATTCACAGAAACACAGAAGATTTCTGTGAGACAACACAATAAAAAATAACAGAAGAGAGTGAGAGAGACAAACACACAAGTTCAAACAAAAAAAAGTGTCATGATACTAATTTTTTTTGTTGCCTCTCTTTTCTTTTGTTTTCTTCTTCTATTGCCATTGCAATTGCCATCCTAGATTACTATCTCCCATTTTTTTTTTACTTTTACAACCTAGTTAATTCTTATCTATTATCTTGTAAATATCTTCCATCTATTTCATTCGTTGATTGCATATTCCACTATTATCATGTACCAGCATCTCCTTACTCAAAAGCAAAACGGATACTCGCAGATTGCTCACGATTGTCGATACGCCAGTAAAACTCCCACAATTTATTTGATTATCCACGGATCACATACATAATTAGTGAGTGGCAAGAAATCAGATATTAGTCTTGCCTTTCATGAGCGAATCAGATAAGACAATATAGAATTGGCTTAACCCTGTCTTATAATCTGGCGTTCACTGCAAGCCATAATCTTTGTGTCAATTTGCAACGCATGTACAAGATGGATTCAAATAAATCACCAGTTAGTCTCTACAGCTTTCGATTATTTGTCGTTAATTCATTAATTCATTAAATCTATTATATACTCTATTATACTCTATTCCATTATACTCTTTTTATTGATTTCTTTAAAATACCAATATTTTCAATGCTCTTCACTATATCATCATAGGAGACATTTAATTTAACATTTTTGTTTGATTTGCCAACCGAAATCACCACACAACCACTGCTTTCCAATGCATTCAAGATTTCTACAAACTCACCGTACTTCAACAGACCAATTAAATTATTCATTTCGTATTGCTTTTTGTAAAAATCGTAAAACACATTCATCGAAAGATTTTTGGCTGCCAATTCTCTTTCACAATTGTATAGTTGACACAAGATGGCTTTTTGAAGTAAGTTTAAATTTGCCAATTTATTATCAGTATTTCCAAATGAACCCATACATATCTTGGCCACGTGTTGAATCATAACTTTGTTCACGTTTTCAGAAGCTCTATTTGTTCTTTCAACCAACTCAATGGACTTGTAACATATATCAAATGCCTTACGCAAGTCTCCTGAAACAGAGGCTGCCTTTTTACAACAGAATTGCACTGCACCTGGATGGAAAATCTCTTCTTCTAGACTCGATAAACGATTCACTATAATTGATTTGATTTGATCTGAGGTGTATGGCAAGAATTGTAAATTATCCAATTGCAAGTTATTTCTAAGCAATTTTGGTAAAAATGTATTGCTCAAATCCAATGTGTTTGAAATACCAAGTAAGATTAATTTGATTTTAGTCAGTGGGATAGTTTTCAGATTGGCCATTTTGAACAACTGAAATAATACTAGTTGATCACGGGTAATCAAAGAATCCAATTCATCTAATAAGACAATAACGTTAGAAAAGCTTTGATTCTCATCATCATTCAACAACGTTATGAAATCATCCATTGTTTTACGTTTATGAAACGAAATAGACAACTTGTTAACCAATTTGCAGTATATTTCATGAAATATTTGTTCAGGATTATTTAACGTCATACAGTTGATTTTCACCACTCGTACGCGTGAGGATTTTTCATATTGCTGTAATAATAATTGGACCTGTGCTGTTTTACCTGTTCCTGGAGGACCTGAAATATATAAACTGTTTGATATGTTTGTTGAAATGCTAGTTGAAATAAAATCACGAATGTATGTTGCTTCTCTTTCTCGACTGGTTAACTGTAGGTTCATGCAATGATTGTTAAAACTTGAACCACGTTGGAATAATGCCTTGGCTCGAGAATATATGGTTCTAGTTTCTGATTGAACATTGCCCTTGACAGGAGAAGCAAAGTTCAATTTCTTGACACAGGATGGTTTATTTAGTTCTTGCAATTCATCAAGTCTTATTCTTTTAACCCTAGTTGGTGTTTTAGTAGGGGTTAATGGCAATTGGGTATTTGAAATATCACGAATAGTTCTCTTTCTGGATGGAGTATTCATTGGTGTAATTAATTGTTATTAGTTAAGAAAATTGTTAAAAAAGTCTAGAACTTTAAAGAGATGGGAAAATTCAATGCAATTTATACATTTTGTATCAGCTGGCTGGAATTCACATTCTTTATATCTGATCGTGATGGATTAGCCATAGAAAAGAAGAAAAAAAAAATTATCGAGGTACAAAACACGTAAATAAAACAATTTTTTGAAGTTTTCTCGTGTCACAAATTTTATTTCGTGTCAGGTTTCGCGAAATGACTTGCAGATTAATTTAACCCAATTCGGAAATCGTTAACAAAATCATCGTCTCCTTTCAAATAGATTTTTGCAACACTAAAACTACAATTAAAAAAAAAAATAAAAAACTACTTTGCGTACTTAGATCTAGCTCTTAATTTAGGACCATTCATGTAAAACAACACAGGAATAGATATCATCGCTGCGGCTATGAACCCCAACACACTTGACCCCCATCCAATTGGAAATTCATGCGTGGCTAAATTGTTAAACAACGGATTAGCGAATAATGGGAACACAGAAGCAACCACCGATCTGAATAAATCATTGGACGCAAACACAGAAGCAATATATTCATGCTTGAACGAAGCACCCATGAAATTAAACAACGTTTGAAAGATCAAGAAAGTGCCCATGGAGTTTATAGAAGCACCAATCAAAGGACCAATCCAATGCGTGTGTCTTGTAGCCGACCAACCAAATATGAAGTAACCCACGGATAACAAAACCCCACCAACAATTGCCATGGGGATAAATACCTCAGGGTACACAGTTTCCTTTCGCAAAATAGGTTTAGTGAACTGATGTCTAATTATAGGGATATAGAACGAGCATGCAATTAAAACCCCTGACACAGAAGCAAAATAGGTACATCCAAGCTCAACAGTTGTAAATCCCCTTACGCCAATAAAGTAAATTGGGAAAACCTCAAAGAAAAGATAGACAATACTGTACACCAAAGCAATATAAATATCAATCAATAACACCACTGGTTCCATGATAGTGACTTGCAAAGGTCTCCATAACGTATCTGCCACCAATTCGTTCAAAGTCATTTTGGAATTTTCTACTTCACCTTCACTCTTGAGTGTGCTGTTACCAGTAATAGCTCTTAATCGTTGCGCTTTACGACGCAACAATGTTTTGCTAAATGATTCAGGAAGTGAAAACGATAATGTAAACAACGAGAATCCACTAACGATACACATAAACCAAAACGTCCAACGCCAACCACCCTTTACCGTTAAGATCGAACCAAAAAAAGGACCAAAACTTGCCCCACTTACTGCTGCCATACTCCAACATGAAATTGCAAGTGGAAGGTTGGCAAGACGAGTAATATCTGCCACACTTGCTCCTCCAGTTGCCAAACAAGGACTAGCAAAAAACCCACATAAGAATCTCAAAATACACAACCCAGCGATATTCTTAACCAATGCCGTTGGAATTTGTAAAATAACAAATATGGCCAATGTGATGATATAAATCGACGTTCTACCGAAAATCGCATTCTCCGACATGGGACTGAATATCAATGGACCCACACCATAGCCAATAACAAAAAGTGTCAATGGCAACGTAGCCACAACTCGGCCAACATTCAAGTCATGCATTAATTCTTCAATACCAGGGGTATATACGGCTGAACCCATATACACAGACGTAGTCAAGAAAGAAATTTGGAAAATGAAAAAACCTTTCTGGAAGCTGGTCCAATTCACTGGATTTTCAGGATCATTTTCACCATCCCATCCAACAATTATTGGGTCTTCTGAGTCATCGTTAGATAATTTTTCAGTTGATGATGAACTGGAAAGATATTTTTCGGGGATAACGTAATCTGGGGATTCTTCTGGGTAAGAAAAATACTTATGGGAAGACAAATGGTAGATTAATCTACCTACAAAGCTATCTCGAATAAATCGATGATGCATTGGGGAGGATTCTGTTAGATAATAAAAAAAAATATTACCAGATATTTGGTTAAACTGACATGTCATTCTTTATTTATACAAACGTTTAAGCAACCTGTCAAAATCTCTGGTATGACGCTTTTGCTTATTCCCGTATATTTTGGAGCGAAAAAAAAGGCTGCAAATTTTCGGAGATTCCACACAACTCCTATAAGAATAATAAAGGAAAAAAAGGAACGACAATGAATGTAAGACAATTTGCTTCACAGTTCTAGTTCCCGGTAAATTGGTAGAATTACTAGAGTTGTGGCACCATTCGCAAATACGGGATTGCATGTGAAGAAGTACATACTTAAACCGTGGGACAATTCAACATCCCTGTTTGTAGCGTGATTCTAATACTGTTTATTACGTTGGTTTTTTCAATTCTATTCAACAAGTACACAAGTCATGTAAAAATTTACCAGCTTGACCCTTTTCTTCAGCTCTCATTAAGCTTTCCCCAATTAAGAATCCATCAACATTATCTTCATATTTATATTTTTTAACATCGTCAACGGAACTAATTCCAGACAATGCCAACACCAATACGTCTCCCTTTCTATTACTATTCTTAGCTTCATCAACCAAAGAACTGGTGGTGTTTAAGTCAACATCAAATGTGGTTAAGTTACGGTTATTCACCCCTATGATCAATCCATCTTCTGTGGTACCTTTGTAAGTCAATTTCAAGGCTTGCTTTAATTCTTCACTGTTATTAACTTCCACCAATGGAACCATCCCCAAATCCAAAGAATATTGATATAATTCATGTAACAACTTTTCATTATCTAACATCTTGACAATCAATAGGATGGTATCAGCTCCGGCCAATCTACTTTCTAAAATTTGATATTTATTGAAAATGAATTCTTTTCTCAATACTGCTGGACGTTTGTAATTAGCATCGGTTGGTTTGTCAATGACTTTTCTAATTAAGGACAAATCATCCAATGAACCCTTAAACCAATGAGGTTCGGTCAAGACAGATATCGTAGAACAACCATTAGTTGCATAAGTCAAAGCTTGGTTAGCTGGATGAGCATTGACATTAATATCACCTTTAGATGGACTGGCACGTTTAAATTCAGATAATATGATGGTTTGATTTAAGGTGGCTTGGGTATATTTAAGACGATCGTAGAAATTAATCAATGGAGGAGCAATATCTAAATTCAATTCGATTTCCAAATTTTCGAACGATTTTCCAGGTAAAGTTTCAATGGATTCATAGTCTAATTTTCTTTGTTTGTAAATCTTGGTTAAAATGTTTTCACTCTTATTTATGGATTTACCTTTTTTAATAGATTCATTTTCTTCCCAGGTTCCTCCATAAACGCCCAATAAATTATTAATCATCAATTGACCACTTTCACTTAAAATAGATTCTGGATGGAATTGGACCCCTTCAATAGTATATTTTTTATGTCTCACACCCATAATAATTTCAGGTTGAGTTTCAGTAAGGGCAGTTACTTCCAAATCTTCAGGTAAGGTTTTCGAACTACCAGCTAAAGAATGATATCTGGTAACGGCAACGGATTGTGGGACATCTTCAAACATACCTTTAGAATCATGTTTAATGGTGGTGGTTTTTCCATGAACAATTTCCCCAGCATATGAGACATCACCTCCAAACACTTCAAAAATACATTGTTGTCCCATACAAACACCGAAAATTGGGATTTTACCCTTGAAATGTTTAATAACATCTCTGGAAATCCCTGAATCAGTGGATGGATGTCCTGGACCTGGAGAAATGAAAATTATATCTGGTTTAATGGTATTTTCAATATCGGAAATAGTGATTTTGTCATTACGGAAAACATCGACCTTTCCACATTTAGGGGATTGGTACAAATATTGGTATAAATTCCATGTAAAGGAATCGTAGTTATCAATCATCAAGACATGTCTCTTACTAGGATCGGAAGTCATGGTTGTAGTTGTATATGCCTGGGAGGTATGTATGTTTAACCGTTCTTTTATTCTTTTTTTTTTCAAAAAAATTTTCAGTACTAAGATTTTCTGGAGGGTGCGTTTTCTTTCTACACTGTGAATTTTTTTTGAGTCATTTATGAATAATCTCGGGTCAATTTGATTACATGATCGATCAGTATAGAGACAGATTTTGCTTATGCCTAATATTAATGTTTATATATATATGTATATATATAGAAATCTAAGTAACTTTTCTTTTCCTAACCCTTTGACTAATTGTCTCATAATCCAACTTGGTGACATTGGAACCGTTGTATTCAACACCACTTAACATGATTGAACTGACGAATTCTAAAATCAACATAAACAATGAACTCAAAATTGCTAAACAGTAATTTGAAATTGAAACCCCAATATCCAACCAACTTCCTTCGGTTCTAACCAAAAAGAAGAAATTCAATGACAAGAAATCACTGGTTGAGATAATCAAGGTACTGATGGTGAATTTCTTAATTTCCAATTGATGATTCATGATACCGAGACAAGTAGACAATAACACATATGGAATAATCAACTTAAGCATCAATAATGCACCCATTGAGAAAGGATCAAAAATTGGAATCAAACGGTAGACGGAATCCAAGGAAAATGAAGAAATAGATGCAACGTTACCAGTACCGAAAAATGCCAATTGCAAGAAGAAGAACCCAATAATGGTGATACGAATAACTTGCAACCAATATCCTTCTGGCAATCTACCTGTCTTTTCATGTGATTCGACCAACTCCTTGTGAGAAAATTTCAACAATTCTTCCATGAACAACCATTGGAGTAAAATCAATGAGAACCCAACATAAAATAACAATTCAAATGAAATTGTCAATATGACAAATGTTGGAACAAACATTAAAAATATAATCAATAATCTCAATCGATAATCTTTTGAAGGATTCATGGAATGTAAAACGGGCAATACAATCAATGACACAATGAATGTCACCCATCCTAAAATTTGTGAATACAAAGGTAATCCATTTCTTGCTTGTAATGACAAAATGGAAACATTAGTAGCATAGACCATTACAGGAATAGCTATAATTTGGGCAATAACTAATTGTTTTTGTACAAATCCAATCTCACTTTGTTTGAAGACATATCTTGTAGCAACAATAGACACAATTAATGCTAAAACACTACCCACGTGAATTTGAAACAAACTTTCTACTTTAACCGGATCCAAATTGGTGAAAGTGCACATCAATAAACAACTGACAAACCAGATACTCTTCATTAATCCAGAGATCTTATTTGACCCTTCCACTAAGAATGGGTATATACCAATGATTGTGAAAATAACAGAAAACATGGCCCTTTCAAAAAATCCATAGGCAATACCTTCATACATTCCAATAAATGAAGCAATCACCAATAATTTTGTAGTTGTAGAAATACCATGAAGGAATGATTCAATTCCGAGCGATAAATATTTCCTTTCATTAATAATTGTGTACCAGAAATACAACGGGAAAGCAGCGTACATGTAGTAGTTGAATGGGGAGTTTTGATAAAACAATAAATAATTGATTGACAAACCCAAAGCTGCAAAAGCACCTACCAATGGCATTGACAATATAGGAGTGAGGTTTTGTAAATCATCTTCATTCAAAACGAATAACTTTAAGAAAATATTGAATGAATAAACAATCCACCCAAAGAATCCCAAAGTCACGATCGATCTAAGTAATAACCAATTGTAAGTTTGCAAGTATGTTAATCCATCTAATGTTCTCTTCATCAATGCTTCGGTAACTTTTATAACTTTAAGCTCGGTTTCATGAGTATCTTCCACTTCCAATTGTGCAATTAAGGATTCGATTTCTTGCTGGTATTCCTTGATACTTTTCTCTTCAAAAGGACTATACGGCTTGAACTTGAATTGATGACTATAGACTTCTTGTTCTTTAACAAAATATTGCTCAACAATTGCCATTGCATTGGCATACAATGCCTTGACTTTTGTTACCGAGTCGGCATCAATATAACCCAACGGCAATTCTCCAACTGAGTTAGCAGGATAATTTGATCCTATTAAATATGCCATTAAAGAGGAAATATCCGCTTGGTTGACGTCATTTCTAACCAAATGATCCAATTCCCACGTATTAAAATATGTAGATTCAAATCCACTTTTAATTATATCTTGTTTTTCCAATTGCTCTTCCAAATTAGCTACATCTTTTAAATGAATAGGTTTTTTGACACCAGCACCCCAGGCAATCAAAGGAGTTCTAGTATTATCTGGATGACCGTCACCATGAGATCCGAAATCTGACATACCATGGTCCGCAGTGAACACAAATGCCGTTTTATCATCACCAAAAAATTCATTGATTTGCGGCACGAGTTCTTCTAATTTCCTATCAATATATTCAATATTCTCGTAGTATTCGGCCGAATATGGACGATAAGCATGTCCAGCAGTATCAGGACCCAATAAATGCAAGAAAAACACATTTCCATCTTGTCGTAATTCATCATCCAAAGTCTTATTCATCGTCAGGTTGTTCATCAATTCGTCGAAATGATGGAATACAAATGCATCCAATTCGATGGAACTAGCAGTGAAATCTTCGAATTCATGTCCGTACATACAAACATCGATTCTACCTGGCACAACCCCATCACCAAATGCAAACATTGGTAAAATGTCCGGCAGACCAAAAGAATAAGTGTGTTTGGATTGATTAAAAAATGAATCGAAATCAACAGGGTTTTCCTTCCATCCTTTTGTGACGGCACTAACATCTTCATAAAACCCAGCTATCATGGCCACATGACCCGGTCTTGATTCAGTGGGCATTCTCGTATTCGATATCCCCCATGTACCATTGTTCAATGCAAGACTACGCAAATAAGGAGCCAAATACTTTTCTTCTTCTGTTCTTGGATGGGTTAACTTTTGAAATGTCTTATCTGCTCTTAATCCATCTCCAACTATTAAAAACAATCTTTTGGCGGGTGGGGTCCACGTTGACTTATGATGGTCCATTCCATGGACTAAAGGAGATACAAAGTAGATATCAAAGATGGACCATAAATAGAAAAGATGGAAAAGAATCCCTATTATAACTAACAATTGACGGTTCTTATTCATCTTCAAATTGTTGTTGTAGTTGTTGTGGTGTACTTTAAGCGAAAGAGATACTTCGTGATCTTTTGAAAGGACAACAACACCCAAAGAGTTGAAAAATTTTTGTGTTGCTAAACGCGCAACACGATCTTCACTTTATTTGTACAATTCATATAGCTCTGGCGCTACCACTTTCAATGGTATAAACCACCAAGGTTAGAAGAATATTTTAAAAAAAAAAAAAAATTGCCTCGTCGTAGTTTGTATATCGCCTATAAAATATATGCTAGCATAATCAACCCTATACTTAGCTCCAGTTTGGATTATTCTGTTTCAACGTTTGGATCCATTGACGGTTCTGTTGATAAGTGGTTAGCGTGTAGCCAAATTGACGAGATGCTTCATTAAAATCATTCATCACAACGTAATCTTGTTGTAAACATTGTGTATAAGTATCAAAATTCTCGCCAACATCATCATCATTAATCAGATCAAAATGTTCTATGTCTTTCAGTATTCTTTCAGATTGATATTGTACAATCACTTTCTTATACTCAAGGAAATCACGCTGGTACTTTAATATAGCATTGACGTAATTTTGCCAATCCGGCCTTGAGACAGATGGCGTGATCACCATATGTGGTGGATGAGGAGCAACGAGTTTTCTAATTTTTTCTGAAGCATGCATATCTAAAATAGAAAGCTTCTGTTTAGTACTATGACCACGAACCGAGTTCTTATTCAATGGAGTTGACAAAGTTTCAGCTCTGGAAATCCCATCGGTGTAGGTATATATTCTCTTTTTCTGTTGTGCAACTTTATTAGGGGTGGACTGAATATCTTTATGATCAGGTAAACTCTCATATATATCTTTAAAATCAACCTCTTCTATATCTTTACCCAACTTCAGTTCCAAGCCATTCATATTAAATGAATCGGGTGTGGAAGCAACTTTCGAACGTTTATGTGGAGTTGTAGGATGTGGACGGCTGTTACTATAAACAGGGTGATTCGCCGTTGAATTTGCTGGAGGAGGAACGTATGCATTCAGATCAGCGGAAGCTCTCTTTTCTGAAGCGTGGGAGTTTGTTTGGTTAGCCTCTTCTTCCATTCGTTTTTGATGTGACCTTGTCCATCGCGGATATGTATGACTTGGACCATTAGCATCTGGAATATATTCATCAACATCAATAACTTCAGGCTCAGGAGTATTTAATTCAGCTTTAGACGTAAGATCAATTGGATGTGTAGTATCTCTGGGTGTTTGAATTGTGGATGTTGCGGCATGTATATGTTCTGAATGTGATTTACTTTTGTCTATTGAATTCTCCAATGGTGGTTGTGGAACATTTCCAGCAGTAGTGTCTGTGTGGTCCTCTTCATCATCGCAGTTATTATTATCATCATCATCATCATCCAGCAACAGAATAACTTCAGGAACAATTCCCGGGTTTGCCTTAACATCTTCATCTACGATATTTGGGTTTATTGTGATACCGGCATGAATATCAATATTGCTTGCAACAAATTTCCTCCTTTTATTCTGGGTTCTTGACAAAGATGGGTGCCGCCTAGAAGTGGGTAAAGTGGAAATATTATCAAGTGGGTCATATTCATCATTGTCATTATCATCATCTTCCATCCCAGTTTCAATTTCATCATTTTCAGAATCACTTATGATGATAGTCTCTGTCTTCCGTCTGTCGTCTTCATCAGTGCTCTTTGGTTGACCACTACTTATATTATCTTTGTTGAGCGGGATAGAATTCGTTGGATCATACATGTCATCGGAGTCATCATTGCTTCGTGCAGTGACTGGATCATAAGCATCAGAAGACCCATTGTTGCGTGTGGGACTCCCAGTGAACTTGGGGGTATTCGGGGCTGTTGGGTCGTATTCATCGCCATCATTTTCATCACTTATATCCACATTTAAATTTTCATTCTTACTTTTTGCAATATTTTCAGCCTTATTCGTGGATTCCGCCTGATTCATCCTTTGAAGATGCTCTCTCCTTCTCATTGCTGCCTCCTTCATGAGCTTTGCATTCATCTTTAAGTGTTCTTCTTCCATTTCATTCTTCATGTTTTGGAAATTTCTCAAATATGCTTCTTTTACAGCAGCTTGAGCCTCACTGATTTTACGAGCTGCTTCTTTTCGTCGCTGAGCTTCTTCGGCTCTATCTCGTTCAAGCATTTCTCGTTTTATTCTTTCATAATTGGCATTACGCTCTTGGAAATCTTTCTTCTGCTGTTTTTGTTCTTGGGCATATTTTTGATGAAAATTATAGTAAGGGAACCCATTAGTCGATGATGTATTGTTCATATTGCCAGCAGGTCCTGACGAGGACGTAAAATATGAGGGTGAATATTCTGCATATCTAGTCCGTGACTGTGACTGTGACTGTTGACGTGGTTGTGACTGTTGAGGCATTGAACTACCAGGAGGGGTAGGTTGCTTTTCTGCATCCGGGGATTCTAAATAGTCTCTAATTACTTCATAGGCAACATTGATCTGTTTGAATTTTTCATGATGTTCTGTATTTGGTGTTTTGTCAGGATGATACATCAATGACAACTTTCGGTACGCCTTTCTAACCTCATCTAAGGTTGCATTGGGAGAAACACCCAAAACTTTATAGTGATCGATTGTAGGTCGTACCATGGATGAATATCAATGTATCTTCTGTCACGTACTTTCTGGGAATAAGAAGTATGATATGAGTGTTGTTGGGTGTTGATGTAGTAAAGAATCAATTTTTTTTTTCCTTCCAATTGTTTTTGTTTGTGGCTGTTTGATTCATTTTTTTACATGCACTTCATTAGTATAGTCGAACAAGTTTAATGAGGAGATGAGATTAAGTAGATAGAGAGAACCTTCTACAAGTCTATAACTAAGCGATTAAGATTTTAAAATCAAATAATACATATTCTTTTTTTTAAATAAAAAAAACCTATAACCTTTTTGTTAGAGAATAGCCTATATATAAACACTGACTATTACCCTTGAAACCCCAATCGCCCTTGCATCTTAGGGCGATATCAAATAATAAAAATACATATAAAAAAAGCACCCATAACTAGTTTGCCAAAGCTAATCCACTGGAGATTGACAAACTACCGTTGGTATTATAATACAATTCTTTTAAGTTGTTGTTTAAGTCGCCATTGGAAAAACGAACCACAAGACTTATCCCCAAAACATTCAAATACTTCAAATTTGGTAATTTCTTGATTAATTTGGAATTATGTGAAACCATTGGACTAAAGTTGAAGTTCAAAAAGCACCATAAGAAATCATTCAATCCTTTACCTGATGTTCTTTCAATAAACTGTAAGACATGATCATTGATAATAAAATCTTCATCCAATTTTAAGAAATCAGTCAAGAAAGTGTCACTAAATAACAAATCAATCAACATTTGTTCATACAGTAATCCATGATCATAAAGTTGCAATAACGATTGGTTTGATTGAATGCATTTTAATAATATCTGTCTATCAATAGCTTCTGTAGATTTATCATTGATCAATAATCTTTCCATATTGTGTTGGTATTTGCAGATGGATTCATGAATGCTTTGTGAATGTTCCATAGAAACACTTTCATAAACTAACAGAAGGTTCTTGAGTTGATGTCTTAAGTTAACTGCCAAAGTTTTATAAATTGAATCTTGTTGATAGATCAAAAAATCTGTGGTGGGAGTAATAGCTAAACTTTCTAAAGACGTAGTCTTTTGTGTAATCAAATCGAGAAACTGGCCAGCACAATCCTGGTTTGAATTCAATGAAGTAGTAGATTGACTTTGACTTTGCTCTCTAATATGCAATTGCAAATTGAAAAGCTCCGACAATTCAATTGCCTCTGTTAACTTCCCCACACTTTCCACTGCCTTGTCACCGACGTAGCCTTCAATTGCCAAGGAATCCAACGACAACTTCTTTCTTTTCTTCCCCTTAATGATGTAGTCAAAGAAAAACGTCCAACTAGGCAAAGAATTCATGTCCAATTCATCGTTAAAGATATTGAGCAACGCTAATTTCGAATAATATGGATGTTCAGCAAATTCTAATTCATGCAATTTCCTTAACGATTTTCCCTTACGTAACAACTTCCCAAGTCTTCTCAAATTCTTCTGGTCTTGCTGGCTTTCGTTATAATATATCTTTAAACTTTCCAATTGCGTAAAACACAAGGGTTCTGAGCCGACGTTTTTAACAGAAATTGCCAATCGTTTAATATTCTTCAAATCCAAGCTTTTTGCTGTTGTGAAATATGAAATTGGAATTTGAGGTGCAATTAATGTCCTCAATTGTAATCCAGGGATGTCAGATAGCAATGGAATCAAGTTGATTGTTTCTTCATTAATATTCAAAGTTGATGACTTTACAAATGAGGCCAAATATGGGTTTGAACCAATGGTAACTAATAACTCTTGAAATTTTGAAGCGGATATGACGGTACCACAATTCTTATAGGAATTTGTAATGGCTCTTTTAACTGAATGCAAAGCATCTAAATCGTCGGTAACAACCACCTTTTTGTATAAGGTTTTAATTGCTGGGAAATACCATGTTCTGGATGATGAAGCCAAATTGATCAAGTCATCTTGTTGTAAATAGGAACATATTTGTATCAAAACAAAGGTTGGTAAATTTTGTACAGTTGCAAACTCGTTTGTTGGGAATGAAAATCTGGAGTATAAGCCTGCAATGAATTTATCAACGTCACACTTGGAACCAATGTTGAGGTCGTCGCATATTGTTGCCTTTGTCATAATGGTTGTTGGTTGTGAAAAGCAAAACAAACTGATTCTGCAATGGTTTCATCTTTCTAAAATCTCTCTTTCCAAATTTCCTAATCTCCTAAAGACAAAGTGGCTTTCATTTATACCCCAACCCAGTCGGCTGTATCTTTTTGGCATATGCAAGAGAACAATGATCTAGTCATCAAACCATCTTGATCTGAATGCAAAAAAATAAAAAAGGAATGATCAAACGAATAGTCTGGGGGAATGGGTTGAAGATAGGAAGGAAAAATTACAAAAACTAAAATTAATAATCAACATAACGATCACTCCTGACGCACGATTGAGTAAAAAGAGGAATGTGGATGCAAGTACGTCCGGCGAACAAAGAAAACATCGCTAGAATCTTCTCGCCCGGTTTTCTTTCTTTTTTTTCTGCTTCCTTCGTGGCGAGTGCGACCTATCAAAAATAAAAAAAATCCTAATTGAACCCGTATAACAGTCATAGTTTTTTTGAAAATAATACCAAACAAAACATGGTCATAACCACGGTCAATTGGGTTATGGTAATATAGGGGTAGGTCTGAATGTGCAAAATGAATCATTCTTTTACCACAATTGAAGGAAAGAGTAACTTTGGCAAAAAAAGAAAGGCACGAATAAAGTTCCGATTTAGCCCTACCCACATTCCCTGTGCATTTCGGAAATACTTAACAGGGGAAGAACAAAATATTAGCTGATATTTAAAACTCTTGTGCGTATTTAACTTATCGGAAAAACATATAATTAAATAAAAAGAAGCAATTAATCGCCGGAGAATACAAAAAGTTCATATTGGAGATAAAGTAAGACAGTGTGTGACAGCCTTCCACCAGTCATTACAAAAAAGCAAAAAAAAGAAAGCCAACTAATTGTCCCAAAAGAGTCAATTCCACGTCATTAGTAGTTATACAGCCGGAGTGGCTACCTAGTCGATGACAAATGGGGTAGATGTTCGAGTGAATTCTTTACAATTCTAGATGATTCGGGGTCGGTGATTGGAACCTTTTCGAATGTTTTTCTTTTCTTTTATTAATTATAGAGGAATTTAGAGTATCAATAAAAATAGGAGTTAGAAGATCTTAGCGGCTCTTCCCCAGAATACAAATGAATGATACTTAATTTTTATCAATTAATTTATAATCGGGTCAATTGTGTTGTTTCTTTTCATAAGAATGTACCGATATCGGTAGGAATACATTGTATTAGAATCTTTGTTTGTAGGTGATAGATTATAGTAGAATTGCTAGAGGTACAGGGAACATTATGCACGTGATAGCTGTCAAAAAATGTTTGCTTATGTAATACAACAGAAACGGGTAAAAAAAAATTATCGTCACAAAGAAAAAAAAAGTGCTAATAGAATTGTGAAACAAACAACAACGAAAAAAAAAACCATTGTAACATAAAAGTGATAAAAAAAAAATCAGGGAAAAGTGTCTTGTGAACATTTCATTTATCTGTACGATACAACAGTACTATCTAATCTTTCTCTCTTCTACACATATATTTATTGCATATTAAGTTATGGCAACATCAGGGTCTGAATCCACTAATTCGAAGTTTACGTCAACCACCACTACAACGGCCACGCCACCTATACAGTCATCATCTTTGGTACCACAGTTAACAACCACAAATAATAACGACAACAACAATAGCAATAGTAATAATAGCTTCAACAATGGCACCACCACAACAAGTCCCACTTCTCACACCACCAATGCCAACAATCAATCTAATAACACAAATAATCCAACATATGACCCGTTCCAAGGTTTATCATTTAAGGTAGGAGTGGCTGAAAACAAAAATACCACATTTAGAAACAAGATGGAGGATGTTCACACTTATATTGCAAACTTTGCTGAGAGGGTAGATTGGGGTTATTTTGCCATTTTCGATGGCCATGCGGGTAAAGATACTGCCCGTTGGTGTGGCAATAATTTACACACGTTATTAGAAGAAGAAATTGAAAAATCCAATGATGGTGGTAGTCCACCGGCAACCCCCATCACGGGGAAAAATGACCTCAGAGACGATTTGAATCGATGTTTTGTTAAAGCTGATGAATTAATAGAGAAGAGCGGACAGGGGAAATCAGGATGTACTGCAGCTGTGGCGGTGCTTCGTTGGGAAAGTGAACTTGATGAACCTTTGGTACATACTAAAACAGAAAATGGTGGGAAATTTGATTTCAGACCTACAAGGGATCATAAGAGGATGTTGTATACTTCGAATGTCGGTGATCTGCGAATAGTGCTTTGTCGTGCGGGGAAGTCCTATCGGTTGTCTTACGATCATAAGGCTACTGATATTCATGAGATCAGTAGGATTGAAGATAATGGAGGATTGGTGTTGAAGAATAGGGTTAATGGAGTGTTAGCAGTGACAAGATCATTGGGGGATACATATATGAAACAATTAGTGATAGGAATACCATTTACAACGGCAACGGAAATTACCGCTGATGATGAATTTATTATTATTGCTTGTGATGGTGTATGGGATGTGATGTCGGACTCCCACGCTTGTAAAGTTGTTCAAGAATCTTTCAAGAAAGGCGATACCCCAGTACAAGTTGCGAAGAAATTATGCCAGTTAGCTATAGATTTATCTACGACAGATAACGTAACTGTGATGGTTATAAAACTCGACAAAGACGTTTTCGATTGAGATTTTCAAAAATTGAAAAAGAAAAATATACATTTAACAAACCTATGTAATGTAATATAATCATGCTTCCTCTTCAGCGGAAATTTCCTCTTGGTCTTCGTTACTTAATCCAAAGCTTTCAGCTTTCAATTTTGGCCTATATAATTTCAATGCCAAACTACTCAATACGACACTGACAGAAGACATTGCCATAGCAGCTGCCGCCCAAGCAGGATCCAATCTTGAATTCCTATAAGGATAAATGACACCCGCGGCGATTGGAAGAGCAACCATATTGTAAATCAAACTCCAGCCAAAATTAAACTTAACTCTGCGGAAAACTTTGGTACAAATTTCGAAAAGTGTAGCAAGACTAACCAATGGATGTAACTTATTAAGTAAAATGAAATCACTTGAAGTGACAGCCAAATCAGCACCAGATGACAACGCAATACCCACATCAGCAGCTGCCAACGCAGGAGCATCATTAATCCCATCACCAACCATAGCAATCACAGGGACTTTCTTGTCACCCAGTTTTAATTGACGGATCTTTTTGATCTGTGATTCCTTTTCATCGGGTAAGACTTCACTAACGACATTGTCAACACCAATTTCTTTAGCAATGGCATCAGCAGTAAGTTTATTATCACCAGTAATCATCCAACATTCAATACCTTTGCCTTGTAAAAATTCAATGACTTTCTTTGTTTCTGGACGCAATTGATCACGAGCAGCCATTACTAATACTAAATGGAATTTATCATCTTTAAAGTATGTCTCACATTGTAAACCAACTAAAATAACCGATTTACATTCAGATTTCCATTTGGTTAAAAATTCCTTTTGGTGGGAAGTAAATTCAATTCCATTCTCTTCCATTAATTTTTCATTACCAAGAATAGCTTGTGTAGGTTTGTATTTAGTCCATAATTCCTCACTTTCTTCATCAAAAATAATATCACCTTTTAATCCTCTACCTGGTACTGTTTCAACTTGTGGAATCTTATTTCCTGATAAAGTATCGTTTTCACTGTAGACTTCAATAAATGCTTTGGTAGCTTTAGCTAATGGATGATGTGAAGGAATTTCCAAATCTCTGGCAACTTGTAAAGCCATACGTTTAACAGCTTCATTTTTATCAGGAAAATTGAAATTTGTGATGACCAATTCTCCCCTTGTTAAAGTACCGGTTTTATCAAAACAGACAACGTTGACATTGGCTCCATCTTGGAAAGCAACACCACCCCCTTTAGCAAGAATACCACTCTTGGCAGCTAACCCAGAGCCAACAAACAATGCAGTTGGTGCAGCTAATCCGATACCACAAGGACAAGCAATAACAAACACAGCAATTGCAAACTCAAGTGACCAAACAGTCCATCCACCGACATCAATATCTAAATAACTATCAGGAAGGGTTCCAGAATATGCTAATGCTAACCAAATAACCCAAGTAAGAATAGCACATGCCACGATAAATGGAACAAAATAACCAGTGATTAAATCTGCAGTACGTTCCATTGGTGCTTTTCTCAATTGACCATCTCTAACAGTGTTGACGATTTGATTCAATAAGGAATCACCTTCAAGACTGGTGACTTTACCAATAACAGAATTGTTCCCAATATTAACAGTCCCCGAGAAAACTTGATGACCTTCGATATGTTTCACAGGTGTAGACTCACCAGTAAGGGCACTCTCGTCAAACTCTGATTCACCTTCAATCAAAACACAATCTATAGGAGGAGATTCCCCGGATCCAATTCTTATTTTATCACCGATTTCCAAAAATTGAAGATCAACGGTAACATCAGTGCCATCTTCTTCGATCAAAGTAGCCTCGTATTGTTTCAATTCGGCCAATTGTGAAATAGCATCGGCAGTTTTGGTTTTGGAATAGCTTTGTAACAACTTACCAATCAATAAAAAGAATGCTAAAAACACCACGGAATCAAAATAAGTTGTATGGAAACCATTATGTGCCTTTGGCTTTTGGCGGGCACTTAACCCAAGCAAAGTAATACTGGCGAAATAAGCAACAGACGTACCTAAACTCATCAACAAGTTCATGGTTCCGAACTTGAATAATCTAGCTTTGAATGAGTTTTTGTGAAACCACAAAGATTTAATTTCCTTTATAGCCTTTCTGTGGAAAGTGTCAGCAGCAAAAAAGTATACCGGCGTGGACAAGAAGAATAAAATCCAAGTGTTTCTAGAAACATTACCAACCCAAAGCGGCTCTTCCACCCACATTCTGAAACTATTAGATTTTGGCAACAAGGACATGGCAATAATTCCAAAAATAAATGTAGGAATAGCAAATACGAAGGCAATAGCCAATCTAATTCCAATTCCAAGAACTTCACGACGAGCTAATTTCCTAACATGTTCATCAACTGATACTGGTTTGATTATTTCACATTCAAATGAACCCTTTTCATCTTTGTTGATAATGAACCCACCATCACCATCATCCTTAATATGATTCAAGTCAAACAATATCTTCCGGGCAGTAAGTGAGGACAGTGGCATATATGTAAACTTAATAACAGGGTGATCCAACGTGATTGGATCATCAATAACGATGGCATCACCATAATTTGCCAAATACTGAGATATGATATCTGGACAGTGGCTACAAAACATTCCATTGACTTTCAAATTGATAACTCTAGGCTTTTGCTTTCCCGACGTGTAATTGATTTTCTCATTAGTCAATAACTTGAATTCAAATCCACAATCTTCAACAGCTTCTTTCAATTTAGCGATATTTTTACCATTATCGTCTTCCAAAACAAACTGGGCTGTTTTAGTGACCACGTTAATACCACTTTCCAAGACAAATGGTAATTCCTTAACTGCACTATCAATCGAAATTGCACATGCGGAACACGTCATACCTCCGATCAAGGCAGTAATTTTGGTATTGATGGACCTTTCAACCGGTAACACTTCAATAAGCTTTCCTTCGAATCCCAGATCATTAATGGCATCAATAATCTTGTTGATCATTTGTTTATTGGGAATAATTGCCACCACCGATTGCTCAATAATATTGATGGAAAAAGTGGGATTATCATAATCTTTCGATTCTCCTAATAGAGGTTTCAAATTCTGGGAAATGGATTGCACACAAGAGGAACATGTCATACCTGTAACTAAGAATGAAGCTCTGAATTCTTGTTGTGGGATCTCAACTGCTGTTTCGGCACTACTAAAGTCTTCACTTTCCAGTGATACCTTCTTGTGATTGCCATGCTCTTCTTGACATGATTTACAATAATCCAAATGATTCTTCTTGTGTCTTGAATTGATGAATCTATTATAAAAACCAACGAGATCGATGAAACCTTCATGTTCGTGATGATCTTCAATTTCTGCACTGTTGAATTGCGATGAGCTAATGGTTTCCCCATCATGTTGCAACTCCCAAGACAAGATTTCGAACCCGATTTTCTCTAACTGCTTGATAATTCTTTTAATATTAGGTTGAAACTCAACAAGATCGTTTCCGTATAAGCTAACCTCATCTTTATTTAATTGAAATACGACCTCTCCTCTGTTGGACAACGAGTTGGGATCGTCCAGATCGCTGATCTTATAGTAACGTTGAAAGCATTTGCGGATAGCGGCTTCACACTTATCACAATGTATATTGGAGAAATTAATCGTAAACTTCTTCATGATTATCAGATTGGCTGATGTAGGTAATTCATTTTTTATGTGTCAAAATTTTGGAGAATATTGGTTTGTATTTATAGATGCAATTAACTGGTACACAAAAGAGATCAAATTTTCGGAAATAGATCTGATAAGTAGGGTGAGGCTCAAATTTTTATTTTTTCTTTTGTGCGTAATTATTGCCTGTTCTTCCTCCCTTCCCCCACTTGAGCGGTTTTCGCTGCAATTGCATAACGAACCTTATCACTCGTAGAATCACTATTCTCTTCTCCTAGCAACCAGAGCCGATTAATAATAACCTCTGTGGCGGCATCTTGTTTGCGGTCACGTTGAATTCCCCCATATATGTGCATTCAATGAGATCCTCCATGTCTTTCTTGAGTTAGAAAGTATATTAAATATTCATCAGCAGCATCAAGCAAAAACAACTATTCCAAAATAGTCAGGTACTCATTTGCGCGGTTTATGCCTATCTATTTTTTAAGTTTATACAGATGTAGTTTGACCCTCATCCTTGAACGGCAAACGTCATGGTTTTGATGACAAATGTTCGAACCACTATGGTAAAATTTATTCTCATTAATTAGCAGCACAGTGGGCAAAATTACTAATATTAGTATTGGTAATGTAACATGGCACGAAAACAATAACAATAAACGCACTAGAAGTGTAATATTAGATTAGATTAAAGAAGATGTGAAATTTTGCGTGAATTGCGTGAATTGTGCTTACGGGTCATGTCATAAATTCGCTTTTCCTGATATCGCGGTTAATCTAAATTCTACTGTAAAATTATTACCAAATTGGTACAATTTTTTTATTTTGATTAATAATCCATCATCTTTTTTGCAGCATATGTACTTCAACCATGAATGTTTTATCATCTCTACCATTATGTGACACCTACTTTGCAGGAACAATTAGCTTATCTTTGACATCACGACAAAGCCTATTTCTTTTTTTTTTTTTTTTTTACAGAGATAAAGCTCAAAGGCTCAAAGGCTCATAATCTCATGATAGAAATGAGTATTGTGGTACTTCTAACTTAATTTGACATCCCCAACACATCAAATTTCTAATTGTAAAACAAGTTGTAGTTCTTTAACAACAACGCAGGGTCAAATTATAATACGTCTACTGTGACCTTCTTGTATAAATCGCTGCCTCTTATTTTCATGACTAATTTACTATCCTACTTTACCGCGCGCTTACAATTACTTCACACAAACTTAAAGGCAAATAAAAAAAAAAATAAACTCATAAATATTAATACATTAAAAACTATAAAGATCTTACATTACTATCCTTGCTTTGTAGTCTGTAGTTAACGTTATACATTGGCGGCAAAGCAAAATGACTGACTTCAGAACTTGGCTTAGCTTCACTGAAAACAGGGGATAATGTAGGACTTGGGTATGGAATGAAGACTTTTGGTTCTGTAGTTGCAACTTCTTCTGGTTTTTTTTGTTCTGGCAGTAGAATGTAATTAATATCGCATTTCTTCGGCCTTATTATAGGTGAAGTGACTTCTCTTGGTGGACTGAGTGGTTCAGATTGTTCTGGTTGTGGTTGTGGTTTTATTGGTATTTGTTTCTTGGTTGATTTTGGTTTAATAGAAGTTGGATCCGGCCAGCAGCAGTCTAAAAAGTTTCTTGTGCAACCTTGACATTTACCATTGACTTTGTCTTCATCACACTTCTTCTTTCTCTTTCGACAAGTTAAACATCCCGTCTTGGTTCTTCTCTTTATTTGGCTTTCGTCACGCTTTGGTTTGGTGACTTTTCTTGTGCTTGTGGTAGTGGATTTTTTACAACATGAAGTGGTAGTTGCTTTTGGCTTAAGTGAGATATTCAACACTTTTTGGTATGATCTATAACTCAACTCCATCTTTTAAAACGATAACTAATGATAATCTTCAAGTACTATTAAAGGAAGAAAGAATAAAGTAAAGTAAAGGATAGAAAAATTTTTCGTCATGGGTGGATGTGGGTTTATTTGTAACATGTCAAACAAACCAATATTTTGGTTGTAAATGGTAATTGAATTCGTTAACCGCTCGTTTTTGATTGCAATTTTAAGACATGCAGATCAAAATGGCAACTGACACAGAAGGCGCCTTGTCTGTTTGCGGAAAGTGACACCTTAGTGCTACCTCTAATGCCATCAAAAAAAAAAAAGAAAGAAAAAAAAAGAAACAAACAGAAAGAGAAAGAGACAGCAGAAACTTAAAATGGAAATGAACTGGAATTTTACATCGGCACTTTGTAGAAGACATGAAATGCCTTCCCAAACTAAATACCATGTTGCACTGAAGGGATATTTATATTCTCTTATGTACATTC
The DNA here is from genome assembly GCA_030557875.1 of Candida neerlandica. NCBI lineage: Eukaryota > Fungi > Ascomycota > Pichiomycetes > Serinales > Debaryomycetaceae > Candida > Candida neerlandica. The sequence continues at coordinate 25,769 of JANIWD010000008.1, read as the reverse complement.
AGATCATCGCTGTAGTAACATCAGGTGAAGTTTGTCAGTAGTTTGCTAAAGAGTGTTGGTTAGGTTTCTTTTTATCACAAAATCAATGCTATTCCTCTTTTAGTCGTGTGGCACCAAAAATCAGTGGTTTACTACCCCTCTCACACTCTCTCTTAAGCGCCATTATAAAAGGTAGCTTTATCACACAGTCTATTTCTCTTGTTACGCAAATATATTTGATTTTTTGATGATGCAAAGCACTTCCATGTAGATGGTGATGTAACAGTTTCTATTCTTGCCGGATCGATAAGTAGGATAGTTATGAATGCTCAAGTACTAACCTTTTAGTTTTTCTTTTTCGGCTTTATATTCATTACACTCAGAATTATATATTTATATACACATAATTTATTATCACTTGTTACGTTTTCATTCCATAAGTGTCTTGTAGACACTTTTTTACCACGTTTAGATAGGTTTGATAGCAGCCAAAGCATCGGCCAAATCACCTGGGGTGTAATCTTCTTTGTTCAAATCCTTCAAATCCAGGATTGGACGTTCACCCAAAACTGAGATTCTGAAAGCATGTCTAACTTCACCTTCAACGGTATCAAAAGTTGCAGTGTGGGAAACACCACTGTTGTGGAATAAGGCAACCTTATTTCTCTTACCGCCTTCCCAATTAACTCTCAATTGCAAATCCAGACTTCTTTCAATATGTCCATGTAAGAAGTCCAACAAGGCATCACTTTCTTCCTTTTTCAATTCAACAATTCTTCTTCCAAATGCACGGTTCACATATAAGGATTTTTCGCCTGTAACTGGATCCAATCTGACCAAAGGATGAATATTTGAAGCTGGTTTTCTTCTTTCAACTCCACCTTGGAAAGAAGAATTAGCAGCTTGATCTTCCGAAGTGTGCAAAACATGCAATCCATCCAATCTTTGTTGTAAAGCCGGAGATAATCTTCTATATGCTGCACCAGCATCAACGAAAACAGTATCACCTCCATCACCACTTTCTAAAACTTGAAAAACAGTAAATCTCAGTGGGGTTAATTCATAAGACACATCACTGTGGAATCCAATACTGGTAGTACGATTAGCGAAAACCCTTTCTAATTCCCCCTTTTCTGGTCTTCGGTAAGTAATGTGTAATTCAGGATGGCCCCTTGGAGCACCGGAACTTGGATGGATATGTAATCTACCAAAATATTTCCCAAACTCAACAGCAAATCCTGGTCCTTTATCGGCGAAATCTTGATCATTGAACAATAAAACTTTTCTTTGTGCTAAAAACAATGCTAATTCATCTTTTCCTTGATCATTCAATTGGGATAATTGAATCCCATCGACTTCTGTACCGAAACTAGGAGTGATTCTTTTAGTGGAAAAATCACCATCTTTAGGAAATAAATTAGGGAATGATGGGTCGGCTCTAGTGGCTGGATCAATGTATTTTTCAAATTTCAATGCGGGTAATTTGAGACTTGGATCCCAAGTAGGTAAGAAATCAGGATATTTGGCTTGTTGTCTGTTTTGCTTGTTGATAAGCAACACACCATCTTCGCCAACTTCATCAAAATCTTTATTGAAATGAATATCGGAGTTACCAAATCTTTGAGTCAGAGTTGCCATTTTCGTTAAATAATATGTTGTTGTTGTAGTAGTAGTAGTTAGATTGATTGATAGTAGAAGAAATTCTTCATAACTGTTTTGTTTTCCAAACTTTTTGAAAAATTGACCTTATATTTATATTTAATCTTATCCCATCGACCTGCTAAAATCATGTAATTCTTATTTCCTTATTTAAAACCTTGATCTCTCCACAGTGGGTGTATTCGCTACTAAGAACCCTCCGAGAGCCATAGTTTTTTTTTTTATTTAAAGTTGCAAATTTATGCTCACCCGAATTCTGTCCTCCGCGCCACAGTATGAATCACTTGCCGTTATCAATGATGCAATATTCGCAACCCCAAAAATAGGCCCCAAAAAAAAAAGTTTCCCCGTCTTGCATGCATTAATATGAAACAATGGTACAAAATATTATTAATATACACAGGAGATAAACACTTAACTAAATTAATCCTAACTATTGAAAAAAGAGAGACCAATAAGCATATCATATCAAATCAAAATCAAAATCAAATCTAAATAAAATAAAATAAAATAAAATGAAATAAAAATTTCAAAAAGGACTAAAGCAAATCAAAAGCACATTATTTAAGCGTTGTCCAATAAGTAATTTGTAGCAGCTTCCAAATCACCATGCTGTTTATTCAAAGCATCGACGGCAGTCTCTTCATCAAAACCCATTCCAACTAATTCTTGAACCGCGTATGTGTCAACTTTATTATTATTTGCAACAGTAGAAGCTGCATTGGCGGCAGTTGCGGCTGGGTTCGGCTGAAAAACATCGCTATTTATCGGCTCGCTTGAAAAAGTTCCCGGAATTGTAGTACTACTTTCAGTTTCCAGAGCTACAGGTTGTGGTTGTTGCTGTTGCTGTTGCTGTTGTGCATTACCAAACCCGGCAAACAATTCTTCCCATTCATCATTGTTTGCAATTGGAGCTGTTGTTGTCTCATGTGATTGTGTGAAATCTGGTACATTGGAAGTGGTAAAATCACCCGATAATCCTCCAAAGGCTTCTCTCTCATTTGCAAATTCTTCGTCTCCATTAGTTGCCAAATTTGCAGCTTGTAAATTATCAAATTCATCATTAAAGAAATCTTGGTTGTCCTTTGGCTCTGGAGCAGCAGGTTGCAAGTTGTCAAAGTCAAAATCATCAAATGCAGAATCAGCACCTTGGAGGTCTTGATTGTGTTGGTAAGTTGCTCCACCTGGTGTTCTATCTAAAGCATCATCAAAAGTCTGATCCTCTTCTTGGTCTTCATCTGAAGAATCGCTTTCTTGATAGTCCAACTCTCTGATTGGTGGGAATTCTTCATTGGTATCTGGAGATCTTGCTTCTTCGGAGTTGACCATTTCAAATGATGAAGAACCTTTATCACTACCTTCTTGTCTGTCTCTATTTTCGAAACTGGCACTGTTTGCAGTGTTTGGAGCAGTTTCATCTCCACTTTCAACATTTTCCAACGTTTCTCTATCACTAATTTCATCAATGTTATCATCACGTACAGACAAGGCAGCGTTATTCTGGACACTTGAGGTCAATGATTCAGTTCTTTGAACACCCACTAAAACACCAGGCATGCCAACCATACCACCAACAATTCCAGCATTGTTACCTTGTGGGAATTGGAAATCTGAATTACTTGGTGAAGTGACTGGAGTTTCTCCATCATCTGCTTCTCTATCGGTAATGTTGGATGAAGTAGTGTTGGTTACATTATCAGCTGGTTCATTGACATCCAACTCTGGGAATCTCTTGGTAACATCATCAACGTTTTCCTGGACCAGTGTTTGTTCCAGTTGAACAGATCTATCTACACCAGGAGCACCGGAAGAAGACGAGGAACCAACATGATGGATAATTCCTGCAGCACCTGCCACTGCAGCACCAGCAGCTGCACCAACTGCGGCAGCAATACCAGCACTTGGTTTTGTAGGTTTATTCTTTTCCAATTCAGCAGCTTTATTTTGGATGTCTCTTGCTTGTTGTTCAGCAGTTAATCTTTCTCTTTCAGAATTGTCTAAATCCAATTGTAATTGCTTGTGATGGCTCTCAATATCTTTGATTTTTCCTTTCAATTCTTCACATTTTACAATAGCAACTTGAACTTGTGATTTCTTGACAGATACTTGATTGGATAAACCTTGGGTTTCAGAATTCTTCGAGGTAACTTGATTTTCGAGTTCAGCAATCTCAGCATTCAAAGTACCCAATTTCTCTTTCAAGGTGCCATTCTCCTTTTGCAAGCCTTCCATAGAAACTTGTTTTTCATGCAATTCAGAAGATAAGGAATTCACTTTTGCTTCAGCAATAGAAGTTTCTGATCTCAATGCTTCGGTCTCTTCCTTGGCAGTAGCCAAGTCAGCTTCAACCTGTTCCACCTGCTTAACTTCATTATCATAAGAAGATCTCAATTGTTTCAACTTCACTTCAATATCGGATTTAGTTTTCAAAATTTTTTGAAGCTCTTGTTCTGCTCTCGTTTTCTTTTCGTGTAAGTTTGTTGTTTGTGTGGTAAGTGATTTGATTTGGTTAGATACGTTTGCAATATCAGAAGTAGCTTGGGAAAACTGACTGGAGGTAGCAGGATCGGCTAACAAATCTTCATTAGTGCTAGTGGCACCACTTTGTTGAGAAGTGGCTCTAGCAACAGGAGTGAACTGTTGAGAAGGAGAAAGCGTTGCAGCAGGGGCAGGACTTGCTACTCTTTGCTGTGGAGGTGGAGGTGGTGGAACAGTTCTCAATGCATCGTAATTAACAACTTTCTGTTGAGCTTGCTCAGCAATAGGTTGTTGTTGTTGTTGTTGTTGTTGCTGTGGATATACTGACTGTGCTGGTTGTGTTGGTGGTGAAACAATTTCCTTAGATTGAACACCAGTTGCTTCTTGTATTTTGTCCTCAACCGGCGATGCTAAATTTGACGATGAAATTGAATGTGTTTGTTGCTTTTGCATCAAGGATTGTCCAAAGCTAGATGTTGGTTTAAATGAACCGGTCAAAGTAGAACGAACTTTTGGTAATTCTCCGTTTGACAAATCACTACTGGATAGACGCTGTTCGAGATGAGGTCTTGATGGAGGTTTTGCAGGACTGTCAATAGTACCAGAAGCTGCAGCAGTAGTGGCGGTAGCGGTGTTGGTGGTGGTACTAGTAGGAGCAGTGGCTGCCGCACCAAAGATATCAACCAAGTCATCCATAGAAGATTTGGATTTAGATGGTAACAGTGCTTGTGGTGGAGCTAAACCTTCATTTAACTCAGAAACAGTACGCTGTTGTTGTACAGGAGGTGAAGTAGGTTGTGTGAATTGTGAAGTAACAGGTGTTGCAGGACCTGCTGGAACTGCAGATTGTCTCAACGAAGAAAGCAACTCATCAGGTACAACGTTTGGTAAAGTCTTACCAGATAATTTTCTATTGACCAAAAACAAAGCAATAGAAAATTCCAATTTGGTAAAAATTCCCGAATTTTGAATATCGGCCAAATCCCAAACCAATGCCAAATCTTGTTGTCCCAACTTGGAAGTCATCAAAAATGATGCAACTTGATCTGGACTTAATTGGCCCTTTTTCTCTTTATCAAGACTATTGAAAACAGAATCATATTGCTGTTTCATGCTAGGTGTTGCAACCCATTCACTCGTTGTGCCAGCCGCAGCGGTGCTGGTTGTGGCGGTACTAGCTTCTCTGGAAGGAGGAGCAGGGTGTCTGATAGCTGTCAGTTGGGAATTGATCGAACTGTGAGAGACTTGACGTGCTTGCTGTTGATCGTAAGTTGGCGTTGCCGGAGATTGTTCAACAGATCTCCAAATCGATTCAGGCAAAAATGGAGGCAATTGTTTAATCTGTCCACTTAACAAACCCTGGATCAAATGCATTGCAATCACAAAGGCTCCGACTTTCAATGTACCACTGTTATTTTTGTCAACCAATGACCAGATTTGACCCAAGATAGGAGTAGACAACTTTGCCTTCAAGAAAATATCTTTGGCTTGGACCCCACCTAATTGTCCCTGGGCTGATCCCACAGTCTTTATAAACAATGATGAAAATTTTTGGTAATCCACTGGTGACACCGGGGAAATAGAATCTTGGGAAACAGCAGATTGAGGGACAGTTGCATTTGGTTGGGATGACATAAAAGAACTACTAGTGGATTGTGGCTGTAAAGCAGTTTGAGGTAAATTCAAATTGACAAACTTTGGTAATGGACCCGGCACATCGGCCAATCCTGGGACTGGATGTTGACCTGCTTGGGTGTAACCAATCAATCTCATGGCATAGCAGAAGCCAAATTGATTTAAAAATCCTAAATTGTTGAAATCTGCGATTTGCCAGATTTCCCCTAAAATTGAAGGCGGTAAACCAGATTTCTCAAATGTGGCTCTTGCCTTTTCACCGGTGACAACACCAGTGTTTTCCGGGTCTAAGGACTTGAATAATTGTGTGTATAACGATTTCTCTTCCTGTGTAAGGCCCGTTTTGAACGTAGGCGTGGCTATTTGATAACTGTTAGTACAAAAATAATCTTATTCGGGATATCTGGAAATAGGGGGACCAATCAGGTACCCAAGATCAAAAAACATACACAGTGGGACACTCATAGTGGAAGTTGTTTAGAAGGTATGAGTTAACAGAATTGGATAACAAATATTATGTATTGGTCAATAGATGTGTGTTATTGTGTCTGAAGTTTCAAGAAAAGAAAATAACTGGGTTTGGATCTTGTAGGCGGTAACGATTTTTTTGTTGAACCGGTTATTGCTTGTATGAAGTTTTGTTTTTTTTTTTCTTCTGCTTTGTCTCTCTCTCACAATGTCTCGTGGTCATCCAACTTTGCGACTTTTAATTGATACGACATTTGTCGTTGCGCTTCGATGAGGTATTGTTAACTTTTTCACTTTTTTTTTTCTTTTTTAGCTGAAAAAGTTTTCCTCTTCGATAAATAATCTACATCAACAGATAACAAACAATGAACAGAGGAAGAGGTAATTTCAGAGGAGGCCGTGGTGGCGGTGGATTCCGTGGAGGAAGAGGCGGTCCAGTCCAATATGGTCCTCCAGATACCGTTTATGAAATGGGTACCTTCATGCATGCTTGTGAAGGTGAACTCATCTGCCGTTCAACTAACATTAAGATTCCTTACTTTAATGCCCCAATATATTTAGAAAACAAGACTCAAGTTGGAAAAGTGGAAGAAATTCTTGGTCTGATAAATTCCGTTGTTTTCAGTGTCAAATTGAGTGAAGGTGTGAAAGCCGACAGTTTTGCCGATGGAGACAAGGTTTTCATTGGTGGAGACAAACTCCTCCCATTAGAAAGATTCTTGCCAAAACCTAAGGAAATTGGTGCTGTTAAAAAGAAGAAGAAGGATGGTAAATCTGCTGGTGCCTCTAGAGGTGGCTTCGGTGGTAGAGGTGGTTCCAGAGGCGGTTTCGGTGGTAGAGGTGGCTCCAGAGGTGGCTTCGGCGGAAGAGGAGGCAGCTTCGGTGGCAGAGGAGGTTCCAGAGGTGGCTTCGGTGGCAGAGGAGGTGCCAGAGGTGGTCGTGGTGGTTTCAGTGGCGGCCGTGGAAGAGGTAGATTTTAAGTGTAAAGTTAGTTTTTTTTTAAAGGAATATAAACCTTGTCATTAGTAAATATGATTATCAGAGCAGGGCACCTTTATTGGTCCAATTGACCACCGAATAACGAATTGCAGCCTAACTCAGAGATGGCAGTGAAAAACAACAAGCAAAACTAAAAGACAAAAAAAAGGTCTTCTATTAAAGATAATACTATGTACATTTACAAGAGGCCAGTGGCTTCCAAGATACTTGCTCGAATATTCTTATTTCCTCTGTCATCAGCAATAAATTTCCTGCAAGGCAATCCTAATTTTTCAATCAACCTCTTTACTACTTGTCTATTCTTTACCTTTGTAAAAACAATACTGAATGGTACATCATTCTCCATCAAATGTTCAAGAATAACGATATCTTCGTCAGCAATCTCCTTCCACGTATCGAGAACAAAGTAAGTCATCTTTAAAACACTTCTTTTGGAAATATAGTCAATAACTATTTTACCTTGATTTGCTGCACTGTGTGACCCAAAACCAGGGGAATCTAAAATTCTGAACTTATCAGCGACAGTAAAGCAATTCAAGGTTTTGGTATACCCTGCACGTGCAGATACATATGCCACTTGGTTTTGTCTCTTCACCCTCTCTTTCTCAATCATGAGACGATTGATTAATGTGGATTTTCCGGCATTGGTATGTCCAATTAACAAGATTTCCGGTAACGGTTGTAAAAGATCAGGGGTAATGCCAAATGTTTTCTTCGAGTTAAGCATGTTCTGCGTGGTTTGATTCACCAAAAAGGGATCGATGTTACTGTATTTTTCTTCCCTTTCTTTTGCTAATCTTTCGTACTTAACATCGGGAATCTCATCGTAATCTGCCAAAGTCCATGATAAGGTTGGTTGCGAGTGTTTTCTAAAGAAATGCTGGGCTTTAGAAGTTTGAGCTGGTGTATATGGCGTGAACCCTTCGTCTAACATGGCATCCACTAATGAGTCTTCATATTCTTGTTCCTTCTTCTTCTCTTTTGCTAAGGTCTTCTTCTGTTTAAGTTTTTTCTTTTTTTGTATATGTGGTGCCAGTTTCTTGGTTTTAATCGGAGGTATATCTAGTGGACCCTTCCTTGGTATGGAGGATATTATATAATCTATCGAATAATTCCTCCTTTGTATGAGGAGACCTATTCTTGGGAGTGTTCTGAACATGGGTGAGTGCCTATATATACAATGTTCGAAGATACTTAAATTAAGAAGAAGAAACGAAAAAAAAAAATATACCAATCTAACTATGAAGCAACAGACAAACAAAAAAAAAATAAATGAACAACTAATAGTGAGTAGAAAAACGGAACCCCCCGCAAAAGATGATATCCATTCGTTTCCCAGTATTGATTCGTATGTAACTTCCTCTTATAATACATCCATGACATGTCAATCGACTAACATAAAGCCAGTATTTGTCATCACTTTGATAGGAGCAGGTTATTTGGGATTTGCCCTGATCCATTTACCACACGATAAGTTGATCCACTTTTCAACATTTTGCATCTTGACCATTGAGTTTTATTTTATATTCGATACCCATTATAGATCGTTGAAAATACTTAGACTAGTCACCTTGATTATTTGTACTTTTGGAGGAAGTGTGAGTCTGGAAATAATTCAACATGTTGTGAATCCTAATAGAGTGTTTGATGTGTACGATATTTTGGCAAACATATTAGGTAGTCTTACGGGATTAGGGATTAGTGTTGGATACATGGCATGGAAGAAGAACACAGCACGACAAGAAAGAATAAGATACAGACAATTAAACACGCAGATAATAGGAGCAGATGAGAATGAAGATGATGAGGACGACAGTGGTGATAATGATAATGATAATAATGATGAGGGTAGTAGTGGACAGGACACTACACTAGATGCAGAGTTGACTAACCAAAATGAGTCATTGGTATCTGCAAGTGAAGATTATGTAAATATCCAATTACATGAAGTGAAAAATGTATAGGGGTCATGTGACCTTAATGGTGGTATAGTTGAATTTATAAGCAATAACGTAGTGCTGACAAATCAAGCCACATATTTGATGTAAGATGATTAGTTAATTATTTCTTGGTAGTTGTAGAATTTTTTAATGTGCCGCACTATTGGTTACATGCTGGAAGGGGGTCGCGGGTCCCCCCAACAATACTCAGTGCTGGGCTATAAATATCGTTGCGGTTCGCTTGGTTAGTGGTACAAACAAAATTGAACAGAAAAATAGGCGCCATTACTAATTCGTTAATAATAGTGACAATATTGCTTAGCTGAATTCCAACAAAGAAGACGAAAATGCCAGAACAAGAACAATCTACCACCACCCCATTCTACGGAGGTGTCAAGTCATATGACATCCATACTTATTTCGACACCGAAGATGAAGTTAAATTCGCCTATCAGTTAAGAGAGAACGTTTTGAAGGACTTTGCCAAAGAGATTGAAGCAGGTGATATAAGGGCGTATAAGTTCTGGGACAAGCCGATTGGCCCTCACCCAGTAAGAATGTGGGAATTGGATTTTAAAGATCCGGAAATATTCAAAACTATCGTGCCATACTTCCAGATCAACCACGGGGCTTTATCGGTGTTGATACATCCTCGCACTGGGAACGACCTTGTTGATCATACCAAGCATGCTTTATGGCTAGGCGATAAGGTTAATTTGTACACCGAGCTTTTGTGAGATACTACAACCAGCAGAAATTGTTTTTACTTGTGTTTAGTATTTAGTCATGGGTTTGTAAACCGCCATGCATATATCGGAGAACCATCTCGAAGGAGAATATAGGAAGTTAGTAACAGTAATGGTAATAGTTACAGTATTAATAGTATAATATCGTATTTCAATAATTTATGTTGGTTAAGATTTTTTCTCTTGTAATGGCAAAAGAGAACAATTGCTGTTCGGTATCTGCATTGACACTTCTGTTTGTATTTTGTATTTTTATGCGAGGCTACAAATATTCAAAGAAAAATGTTTACAATAGATTTTCGTCTTCGTTTTTTTTTTTTTGACTTTATTTCTTTCTGTTCTGTTAGACTCGTCCTTTCAATTCTGTTCCTAGTGAAGTAATTAAGTTGGCAATCATTAGTTTCTAGAGAATTTATTGAAGTATCTACTCATTCCTTTTCACTTTGTTTGATTATTTGAAGACAAATTCTGTATCCAATTTCATCGTTTATTTATTTACATATTGATTACAGAGTTGTGTAACACGTTGCCTTTCAGAAACAACAACAACAATAATAAAAATTAGAAGATGCTGCCAACCTTTGAAGGACCGACTTCCGTGTTACAGAGCCAAACGGATTTAGATCTTGACAACAACAATGACAACATCACACAAATAAAGGTCAAACCCTCTGAAGTAATTACCGAAAATGGAAGCTCGCAAACGGACAAACCCTTAAGACTGCTTCCCATTGATAATATCTTCAAGTCAGTGGGTAAAGATCCTATTTTACCCAAGGATTATGAAAGATCCCCCTCGCCGACTTCTCCAGCAGATGAATCCATGCGAGTCATGCCGAACTCTTTAGAATTCTCCTTCCTTGACGACGAGCATCAATCTCGATATAATAATGATAATATTTCCCATCATCATCACCATCATCTTCATTCTCATCCTCATCATAATAACAACAACAAACAACAACTTCGAGCCAATTCATTCACAACTGCTAACCAGAGTTTTGTTCAGAGCCACGATGTTGATGAAAATAGAATTGGACCAGTGGATAAAAACGAAGCAGATAAAATTGACGGGGAAGTACCTGCACCTAGAGCATCAATGTTCAATCATTCACAGACATTTAGCAACTTCCTTCCACTGATGTTGAAAGGGAGATCTCTATCAACCATGCAAGTTCCAACATCCCCGACGGGGGAAAATGGTAATGTCCAAGATGGTCCAAGTCCGAAACACGACAAACACAAACACAACAAATTCAAGAATTTACTTCGTGCCCGCAAAAAGGGAAAGGACAAGAAGCAGAGCGTATTCCAACAAGGTGTACAAGATGAATCTGACAATGCCGCCATTGAGCGTGCAGAAAGATTGTTGGCCGGGATGACGGCGGGTGGTCCAGCCATAAATTTGATGGCCTCTTGTTTGTTAGAAGATGAACACGGTATCTCCAGGGCTCCTCTTTTGTTATCATTACTTGGTTTTAAAGTTACTGATATCACCATTAGAGAAACAACAAAAAATAGAAGATTCCGTTTTGACTTGGAGTATGGTATCGATCCTCAAAGAATGAAATGGAGTATTGAAAGAAATTCTACAGATTTGGCATATTTGGCATATAAGTTTGAAAAGGCAAGACTTGTTGGTAGAGTGGTTGGTAATAAAACCCAACCTCTACCAAAGTTTCCGGTTCCTCCAATTAGAAAATCTGATAACAAAAAGACAAAGAAATTTAAAACGTTCGTGCAGGGTAAGAATGACGAACAACATCAGGAACACGAAGAACCAAGATCTCCAACAGTGGCTGATCATGAAGAGCGCCATTCGATTTCTCCAATCATGTCAGGCTTATCACGAGTCAGACTGAGAGTGGGCAGTATTTCTTCCATTGGGTCCATCGAAAGACATCATGAATCTTTGGAAGCAAGAAAAAAGAAACTTGCACAGTATACAAAAGATGTTGATAATTATTTGAATGAATTGATTGAAGCAACTTCATTAAAACCACAATCAAATCTTCTCTTCATTTTCTTTGAGTTGTCACCATTTTCTTCGTTGTTGAGTTATGAGACGGGGTACACTGGCAAACAGGGTCCCGTACATATCAGTGGTACAGCCAGTTCCCAGGGTTGGAGAGTTGGACACTTTAAAGCCAACGACTTAAAGGGAATTATTGAGAGAAGGTCTGAAAAATGGATGCTTGTCAGAAATAGTTATATCACATATGTCGCAGATATCAACTCAACCTCTCCTTTAGATGTATTTTTGGTTGATGGTTCTTTCAAAATTCATAGTAAGATTTCTGAAACTTCAGCTAAAGATGACGACGACTCAATACTCGATGATTCTTCCATTTCCCAGAAGAAGATCTTTGATAGCGAGCGTAATTTCTTCCCCCAATTGAAAATTACTTTGGAAAATAGAGAAAGAAAGTTAATTATTCAGCCTAAATCTCCTAGAGAACATAAGTTATGGGTTGATTCGCTTAGAACAATGCAAAGTCGAACTGAATGGTCAGAGAGTCACAGGTTTGATTCTTTTGCTCCTGTGAGAAAAAATGTCTTTGCTCAATGGTTTGTTGATGCCCGTGATCATTTCTGGGCTGTGTCTTCAGCAATCGAAATGGCAAAAGATACTATCATGATTCATGATTGGTGGTTATCTCCAGAGTTGTATTTGAGAAGGCCTGCTAATGGTAACCAACAGTACAGAATTGATAGATTGTTGCAAAGAAAGGCCAATGAGGGGGTCAAGATTTTTGTTGTTATTTACCGTAACGTTGGAACTACGGTTGCGACTGATTCTTTGTACACCAAACATTCGATATTATCGCTTAATGAAGAAAATATTCATGTTATTCGATCACCAAATCAATTGCTTCAAAATACATATTTCTGGGCGCATCACGAGAAGTTGTGTATTGTTGACCACACTTATGCATTCTTGGGAGGTATCGATTTGTGCTACGGTCGTTATGACACCCCAGACCACGTTTTGACAGATGATTCTGGTGTTGATTTTGACAGTTTCCATCCAGACGACAGATTGACTGCAGACAATTTTGCCAACTTCCAGGTATTCCCCGGAAAGGACTACTCAAACCCGAGAGTCAAAGATTTCTTTGAATTAGAAAAGCCATACGAATCCATGTACAACAGAAATGAAGTTCCTAGAATGCCTTGGCATGATATCCATATGTTCACTTGTGGACAAACTGCCCGTGATTTGGCCAGACACTTTGTTCAAAGATGGAACTATTTGATTAGACAGAAACGACCAAGTAGACTCACTCCTCTTTTGTTGCCTCCCCCAGACTTGTCCCCAGAGGAGGCAGTTTCTCATGGCCTAGATGGTACTTGTGAGGTCCAACTTTTAAGGTCTTCAGGAAATTGGTCACTTGGTTTGCAACAACATGAGCAAAGTATTCAAAATGCATATCTTAGATTAATCGAATCCTCGGAACATTTCGTGTATATTGAGAATCAATTTTTTATCACGTCTTGTTTCATTGATGGTACGGAAATTAAAAACAGAATTGGTGACGCATTGGTAGATAGAATTATCCGTGCTCATAGAGAAGGTACCAATTGGAAAGCGATAATCGTTATACCATTGATGCCAGGGTTTGAGGCACAGGTTGACGAGGCAGAAGGTTCTTCTGTTCGTGTTATTATGCAATGTCAGTTCATGTCTATATCAAGAGGTGAATCTTCCATTTTCGCTAAATTGAGAATGAAGGGTATTGATCCTGACCAATATATTCAATTTTTCTCATTGAGAAAATGGGGAAGAATTGGTAGTAACAGAACATTGGTCACAGAACAACTTTATATCCATGCTAAAGCAATGGTTGCGGATGACCGTGTAGCCATTATCGGAAGTGCCAACATTAATGAAAGATCCATGCGTGGTCTTCGTGACTCGGAGGTTGCTGCTGTTGTTCGAGACTCGGATATGGTTAAAACAACCATGAATGGTAAACCATATTTAGCAGGAAAGTTTGCCCACACATTAAGAATTCGTTTGATGAGAGAACATTTGGGTATCAATATTGATATATTGGATGTTGTGGAAAGAAGATTCAAGAGATTTGAGAACTTTGCTAGATCCGACGAAGGTCTCAAATACGCGACTACGAAATTTAGCGATCCTGAAGATATTTACTTGTCAGCAATGGTGGAGATTGCATCTCGTGATATATTGAATCAACCAACTGGAACTAGAAGATGGAAGAATTTTATCCATGTCTCGAAGTTTGATGCCGAAATTGCAGATGTGAATTTTGAAGAAGAAGAGTCTGAGTTTCCTCCACCTTTGTTTTTGCCAATTTCGTTTAATAATCGTACTGGTCCATTCGAGGCAAATAAAGGTATTCGTGATAGCAAGAAACACTCCTATGATAATAGAGTTCAAAATAGCGAGGCACACAAAAAGGATGTGTATGGTGATGGTCCAGATAAATATAGATCAAAACTTGCACAACGTGCAAGAATGAGTAGTGCCAAATTTTTGAAGGACTTGTCCTTGATTGATATGGAACGTAATCCTACATCAACATTCTTGCCTGATTTTAATGATGTGTTAGAATTTTTGGAAGCCGATGATCACCGTTTGACTAGTAAAGTGGATGCGGAAACAGCAAAAGTAATTGTCGAGAGAAACAAAGAAAGGTGGTTATTGCTTAAGAAGATTTCTTATTTGCAGAGAGTTGCCGCAAGAGAAAAGAGCTTAAATGAAGAAGAAGATCAAAAACGTATTAGATTAGGGTTGCCATTGTTGTGTAAGAATGGTATTCCAGCAAATGGAATTACCATAGACCAAAATCCGGGAACGAAAAGTGTCAGCTTACCTTCAACTGAAGGTATTGAAACTAATTATACACCCAACAAGGAATCTCAAACTGTCAAGCTTAGTGAAACTGCTGCAAGAGATATCATCAATAGCATGTCATCTACAGATACAAACTTCTCAAACTTCATTGACCCATATGAGTTTGATGATCCAGTTCATCCTGATTTCTACGAGCTCCGTTGGAATGAGATTGCAGCTAGAAATACCGAACTTTTCAGAATGGTTTTCCATTGTCAACCAGATGACTATGTTTCTAGATGGTCAGACTACACCACTCAAACTGAGTTGCAAAGTCAATTCATGAAAGCTCAAGATGCTGAAGCAGATATTGGTCACCTGAGTGCGGATTATGTTGATTTCAAAGATAGCGCGAAGACGCAACCAGACATTCGTTTGGCAAATAACTCCAGACCTGTTCTCGATGCATCAACAACCAATGACGAATATGGTTTATTAGGGAAAGCGCCTCCAGAAAAGGGACAGCAACCTATTCTGGAACCTGACAACAATTTACGTGCTAAACTTGGCCGTAGAGTTAGTAGCTTTACTGGTGTGCATGACAACTCTGGCAAGAAGCCGGAAGTGCCAAAACATTTGAATGAACCTTCCCAAGAACCTGAACGTATTGCCGAAGAAGATGAAATTGAAGAGTTCCAGGCACCTGAAAAACCGAGCACCGCTGATGATAGCTCAGAATATTCTGGTTCTCCGAATGAGAAACAAACCAAAACAAGACTGAGATCTAGACAAGCTTCTAGGGCTAGACGTGCAAGAAGTGGATACACAGCTAGAAGAAAGATCCAAAATGCCGAGGCAATCTACGATAAAACCTCTGCAGAGAGATTGTTGAATGCTGTGAAGGGTAATTTGGTTTACTTCCCTACTGAATGGTTGGAGACTGAGTTGAGAAATAACAATTGGTTCTACAATACCGATAGACTTCCTCCGATGGAAATTTATGATTGAGTATACCATATTTATTGTTTGTTTTTATTATTATTATTTGTTTATTATTCTATTTATCTTCTATATATATATATATACACATTTTTGTCACTTAGATTTCTATTATCGATTGTACAGTATATTTTGGTTTTTTAGGTAGCGAATGGAAACAATCGTTATACGTCGACGCGTGTGTAGCACCAGTTATCACGAATGATTGACTTGCCCAGTTAAAAAGATAAAACAAGGGGAACGAAGGAAGGAGCAGAAAAAAAAAATTTTTTTTTGCATGTTCTTTACCCTGTTAACTTTATTATTCTTTAGCTACTATTATATTTTTAAACTAACTCCAGGGATTCATAGAATTTAAGAACCGTCTTAATTACACATCATGTTTCTCCAATTGCTATCTATAATTGGCGTGATATTAGGATTTTTATTGTTGGTGCTTTCAATTGCATCCGGATTATACTATATATCTGAATTAGTGGAAGAACATACCGAACCAACCAAAAGATTTCTCAAGAAATTAATTTATTCCATAATTGTTACATACATATTATTGGTGTTATTTGACAAATTCCCAATCAAATTGACATTATTTTCGATATTTTCCTACTATATCTATTTACAAAACTTGAACAAGTTCCCATATGTGGAATTGAGTTCGCCACTTTTCTTGGTGTCGTGTGTTCTTGTCATCAGCAACCACTTTTTATGGTTCCATCATTTTAATAATCCATACATCCCACCATTAGAAGTCAGATTGAGACCGGAATATGTTCCACCTCGTATCCCTAGTTTCGTCGAAATATGTTCCTTCTTTGGATTATTAGTTTGGTTCGTGCCCTTCGCTTTGTTTGTGAGTTTGAGTGCTCATGACAACTTGTTGCCACATCATATGGACAAACAAGATGACAAAAAGAAAAATAACGGGTTAGCAAAAGTGGTTGTCAGTAATATCAGAGAACATGTCTATACAATTAGTAGAAAATTGGGCTATGAATTGGATCCTCACCATGGATCCATTGTGTATTAAATATAAATATATTCCGAGTAATTTTCCTTTACATGATTTTAGTTTTTTTTTTGCCTTTTCTTCTAATGGGGAAGGAAGCGATTTGTACCTGAATATGAATCAAATATACTTCATGCCAACTTATGCTACTCTAGGAACTTCTTAACTGGTCTACCAATATCATTCAAACTCAATAGGAATGTATCATGTCCGTAATTCGAGATATCATTTCCTAATTCGAAATACTCAACTGTACCAGTAGAATTATTTTCCAGTAGTACATCTGCTATTTCACGTTGTTGCCAAACTGGGAATAATATATCTGATTCAACCCCAATAACTAATACATCCTTATTGGCCAAACGTGTCATGCCTTTTCTTAAATCCATCAATCCTTCTTCTATTGTAGTTGCAGCCTTGGTGGACTTTTCTTCGTATGGAACAACAGGAATCGTTAATTTTGCAACTTCTTCGGATACTTCCCCGTTATACAACAACTCAGCTTTTGATCTTGCCTCAAGTGCTTTGCTTCTACTTTTATATCCCAAATCAAACAAATCCATGGCCTTTGAAACATAAAGCCATGAATTTGCATCATATTCAAGACAGAATTTCTCTCCTGCATGATCCAAATATGTTTCCACCAAGAAATCAGGACACAATGCAGGTGGCCTACTTTCATCTGCCCTTTGTCTTCCAAATCTATATTCCCATTCTGGTCCGGATCTATAAGTAACCGTGGCGATTTCCCTTGCCAATTTCATACCAACATGTGGTGGGATCTTCCCATAATAAAACCCACGATTCCAATTCGGATCGCTCATGAGTACCTGTCTTTGTGTGTGTCTTAATGCAATGGAATATGGATGGGATCGGGCACATCCACTAATTGAAATGATTTTTTCAACTTCATCGGGAAATTCCCAACCGTAGGCCAAACTTTGCATACCACCCATCGAGGCACCAACCGTTGCATGGATTTTATTCACCCCAAATTCGTCCCTGACTAATTCACGCTGTGCTCGAACCATATCATTGACACTAAGAATTGGAAATCTGGTTGCGTAATGTTCTTCGTTTGCAGGATCAATAGATGATGGACCGGTAGATCCATAACATCCACCTAATACGTTGGTACATACGACAAAATATTTTTCCGTATCAATATACTTTCCTGGTCCAATGAAATTCTCCCACCATCCCTTTTTAGTGTTTTCAGGTTGTGATTTAGCATGCAGCGATGCAGATAATCCAGTATGGATCAAAATCAAATTTGATTTGGACTTATTTAATTTCCCCCATGTTTCATAAGCAATTTCGTATTCCGGTAAATGACCTCCGTAGTCCAAAAATATTGGTTTCTTGGACTTGTATAAATGAAACCCAGTTTTCACATTACCATAACTGGGTTCGGGACCTGATTCTAGCGAGGTGGATACGGGGTTCATCTTCCCCTTGGATAACTCTTCATTCTTACGTTCTAGTTTGTCCAAACATGGGAAGCTCAACGCGGGGTTTGAGCTAGAACTGTCGACCGTATGTTGTTGTAGTGGTTTGTGCAATCTTGTAGATGTAGTTAGATATTTCGTTGTCAGTGGAAAAAAATATTTCAGTGGGGCAGAATATAGCACTTGCACTTCTCTTAGCATGTTTCTACTTGAGGTGAACAACATGTTGATGTTTGGTAAAGTTATGAATAGTTAAAGAGAAAGTGTAGTTGATTTGAAATCAAATTAAATTACACAAGGAGGAGAAGTATCACTAATAAAGAATTTCACGTAAGCAAACTCCCTGGTTAGAATACAGTTATTAATAATGGATGAGGCTACCGCACGTGACCTCGTATTTGTGTTCTATTTTTTTTTTTTCTTTCTTTCTTCCGTTCTTTCTTTCTTCGGAGCTTACAATTGCTTTTTTTTTGAAAAGCACCTCACTAGGTGTGACATGGTGGTTTAGTGACAATACTCTTGATTGCTTTCCCCCCCCGGTTAGAAATGAATTTTAGATTCAAGTTGACACCTTATAATTTGGCATACTTGGTGTACCCTGTGGTGTACATATGCTCAATTCCATTAACATTGCTACTCAAAAAGTACAATGGATTTATTGCACACACTTTCCCCGTTAATTTTATAGAGCTGTATACAGTGTTTTAAGTTTTTATTCGTACTAATTTGGACAGAAGTTTTTGGGCGCACCAGAGTAAGTCACACTAATAAAACTGACCGAATAATTGTGTCGCCACTAATATGAAACAAATGTAAAAACAGTGTATTGTAAGTAACCATGGTTACATTTGGTTTAGTGCAATATATTGGCTTTTGGCTATCACACTAGGATATTTCCCAACTCGTGACAAGTTACTTCTTACAAGATATACCAAGATATTCCTAATTAATATCCTTTGGATATTAATCCTCTTGGAATGGTTTTTCGGATCTCCAATATTTGAAAGAATTAGTGTGTTTGCCGGTGCTACCTGTTCCATACCTGACTTCCACAGAGAGTATGAGTGTGAGGATAATGGTGGCGAATGGACTGATCCCTTTGATAGTTCGAGCCATTATACGTTTTTGATATCGAGTAGTTTATTGGTTTGGTATATACTCACCAAGCATGTTTCTTGGATCACGGATTACTTATCCAATCACATCGACGATTTAGAAATTGGCATTACTTATGCCCCAGTCGAAAGTAATCTGACTGCAATTTCATACAAGTATAGAAGTTTTAGAGCTGTTGTGGAATTTAGTGCAGTGGTACTTTTGGGTATTTGGTTTATTCTGTTTCTTACAACGTCGATATTCTTCCACACCATACCAGAGAAGTTTGTTGGTTTAATCTGTGGATTGCTTGTTCCTTCATTGATAGAGTACATTTAGATAGATGGACGTTTATAAATTTTAATATACTTATTATATGTTGATATCCTATAATGAAAACTAATTGAATTAAATCTTTTGTAAACACATCCTTGGTACCAATCCTATTTCCTCGGAGTTTTGACGTGCAAAATACTCTTTTCCCATACGAACTAGTCTGACTTTACACCATCCATCCGAATGTTTTTCCAAAATAACAACCTTGTCACCAACTTCTATATCCAATTCATCACCTAGATTCTTGGAGTAAGATCGAATAACTGTATACAAGCTCTGAGAAGGACTAATACCGCCTCTAACAGGATCCAACCCAATCTCCCCAATTGTAATTGGATTTGGTAAATTTAATTTGTTCTTCACTTTAGGAATACGGTTCTTGTTATCAGCATCAATGGTTAATACTTGTGGTTTAATGGTGGCTTCCTTGTCTTCATCAATCTTTCCAAGGTTGAATTTCTTCAAAAAAACAGGAGTCATCATACTCATTCGTTTCATGAAAGTCGGTTGATTCGGCTGTTCGTATTCTTTTGTTTGTTCCAGTTCCTGTTCCGTGTTCCTAACTGGAAATATCTTGCTTAATCGGTTAGAAAATCCGCTCTTGCGTTCTGGAACTTGATACTGCAGTTGTTGTGGTTTGTCTTGATTCAAATACACTCCGGGTGAAAATACAACGGGGTAAGGCTTTTCAGGTGTAATGGTTTCATCACTATTTCTTGATTTATAATAACTATCATTCAAGGAGAATTCTTTGTTTTTGTTTTTGTTCTTACGTGAACGAAGGAAATACCACACTCCTAAAACAATGAAAAATATTGAGAAAATAGCAATTGGAATCCCTACGGCCAAACCAATTTGGGTTGATCTATTGCTCGAATTGGATGATGAAATATCATTGAAAGTTGACAGGGTTGGTATGTCAGTAGTAGATCCAATTCTTCTAGCTGAAGCTGTCGTAGCTTGAGTGGTATCCAGGCTTGATGTTGTTGGTGGTGATGATGATTGTGCTGCACTACTGGAACTTGATGGGGTAACATATACAGTGGCGACAGTTGGTGAATTCGAGGCTGTAGTGGTTGCCGACGATGTTGTTGTCGGTGTTGGTTGAGTTGTCGTAGAAGTTGGTGCAGTTGTAACTAGCGACGAGGTGACTACTGTCCTGAGACTCGTTTGTTGAACCCATGTAACATATTCCACTATAGATCCACCATTACCAGTTTCTTGTAAAGTTCTACTGTTCATGGTTGATGTAGATGTGAGAGTCAAGTAGATGGTACTATCTCCATTATCTCTTTTCTTGATGATTGACATTGCTGAGCGTTGAATGATAAACAATGAGAAAAAAAAAGAATCCAAAAGAGGACATTAGGATTTATTAATTGAAATCCTTTTGTCTTCTTTATAAACCCTGAAAGAATATTACATGTACCTGAAATTGGAAACAATGTTGATATAAACTTGTTTCACAATTGTTACCTCTACTATTAATTTTTTTTTTTTTTGCAACCTATTGAGTGCCTTTGAGAACTATTTCCCATGGTGCGAAGAGTGTTTCAGACAGTACAAAAATTTCTCTTGGTATTTCTGTTTCAGAATGTTCATTTTATATTTTTTACATCTAATTTAGTGCTTTTCTTTAAAATATTGTCTAGAAAGCTCTAGCGAGGCAACAACAGTTCAGTGACACTTTCATCCAGAGCTGGTTTTTCACACTCTTCTGAAACTAGATCATGGAAATAATGATGGTATGATCCCCAAGCAAACGCTATACCTATCAAACTGCCCATAACGATGTCACTGAAATGATGTCTATAATCTTGAGTCCTACTTAAAGCAACGTACGTTGCCAATAATACTGGCAAAAAAACCAACAAGAATTTATATATGTATTGTGGTGAACCTCTCGAATGAAATAATTTAAATTGACCAATCAACCATAACGACAAATACAACAACCCACTAAAACTAATAGATGAATGACCCGATGGTGTAGATCTCATCCCATCTATAAGAATAGCTTGACCCAATGGTGCGGTACATACGCTGACATCAACTAATTTGTTCAAAGGAGTACCAGGATTAGCTCCACAACGTTCCAAGAAATCAGGTCTTGGTCTTGCTATCCATACTTTAAGAATGTCTGTAAGGACACCGTTCAAACTTAGTGAAATAATCAATCCTAAAACACTGACTTGTAAATAATGCAAAGCTTGGTGTTGCGAAGTGAAAGCCCCATTTCTGTATTTAACTAACAACACAATTAATATTGTAAGTAGGGGAATCAAAGATGCTAACAAAATGCATTGGATGCCAGTTACACGTTCAACTGTTGCAAACGGATGGGAGATTGTTTTATCGTCTAGGGAAAATTGTCGCTGAAATGGCGGGGCATTCTCTGCTACTAGGAAGAAAAATGCCAACACTAAACCACTTACCACCCAGTCTGGTAAGTAATCCTGGAATTGATTACTCAGTATATATTTGGATATGGATGAAGGGTTGATAAACGTCATGGGATAATATTGAATATATTGGGTTACAATGTGTGTCTTCCTGTTTTTTGTTTGTTTTTTTTTTTAGTTTCTGTCGACAATTATTTTTCCACTTGATCGTGAGTGTAATCTGTTCATAGTTGTTTTTTTTTTGTATATTTGTTCTTGTGTCAATTAGCTGGCTTATGATACGCGTGAGTTGTTGCCCCATCTGGATGCCTCTCTCAAATAAATACGATTGTCTATTGTTCTAAACATGTAAAAAAAAAAACACAACTGTCTATAACTTACTTCTATGATAAATATAGCCTAAAATGAGAATTATAACGAAAACACATAACCCAGATGTAATTTCAAAAGTTTCATTATAGCACCCTGATCCTTTAGCACAAACATAATCCTTCAATTGATCATCCCAAGTGGTTGAGTGGCTATCATAAATGTAACCAAAAACCTTGGTCATGATAGTTAATCCAATTGTGGCAGCAGAACATGTGATTCCCCAGATCAATGAGTAATTTCTCATGTTGAAAATATCAGACACAATAGCTGGATAACTGGTGAAACTCAACCCATACGAGTATCCAATGATGGTGGAAATGATCAGCAAATAAATGTTTGCACTATGAATATTTAAGGAAATAGATGAAATGTCCATGATGTTCATTGCATGACCCAAAAGCATTAAACTCATTCCCAAGATCAATACCCAGTGTCTTTGACTATCCAATTTGTGAACAAGGAAATCCGAAGTTGGACCTGAGCTCAATCTCCCAAGAAACGAAGCGACAGCAATGATGGAGACATGGAGTGCCTGTAATGATTGCAATGATGGCGTTGCGCTATCTTGAACTTCATTTTTATAGTAATAATGGATTGCCCAGACGATAAATCCAATGGTATAGATATACATTTGTCCCAAACCTTGAACAATTGCTAAGATCAAATAATGGAACCAAAATATTTTATGTGACAAAGTGTCTTTCAAATCCATTGTTTTCAAGTGATCAATATGATTTGGATCGTCCTTGACCGCATTAGCCAACAATGAAGTGGATTCAGTTGGGGTATCCACATCACCATTTTCAAGAGAGTCTAAATGGCCGTCAAGGTTTTCTTGTTCGATGTGACCATCGACCCTAATAAATATAAATCCAATAAACACCAATAATCCACAAGCATATGCCATGAATTCAAGAAACCCACCAACATTGTTGTCAAAGAATTTGGTGGAAATAAACAGGAAAAGCAACGAGGAAATGGCAAAGGACGAAACCGTGATACTTTGAGCCGTGGCTTTCAAATTTGGGAAATTTACTGTGACAGCTTTTATGGCACTGAAGTATCCAGACACTGAACCAATACCAATAAGGAACATAGCAGCTAAAAGTTGCCAGTTTTGAGAATCTGGACCCAATTCATATTGCCAGTGGATCCATTTGTATCCAAACAAAAGCGCAAAGCAACTAATCAAGATTGGTAACTGAGTCCCATAAGTATCTGTAACAAAACCTGATACGATTCCGCCAAGAGAGTTGCCAATGGTGGCGCTGATGTTTAAATTTGCTGCTTCGGCTGCCTCTAATTGACATCTCTGTGCAAGTTGAGTTCCATAGACAGAATAGACAAACAACGTGCCCGTTGATAAGGCTACGGGGATAGACGCTGCCAAGATTAACCAGTGATTGGTAAGGGGCAAATAGTTGTTGATGTACTTGACACAGTTGTGGAATACTCTCATCGAATGTTAGCAGGGCTGGTGGTTGGTGGTATATGGTATATGGTATCGTGGAAACTGTGGATCACTATAAATCACTTTTTTTGGTTTATCGCAAATATAGCCAGGATTGGAATGAACGCAAAAGCACTAAATACAGGACTAGTACAGATGTCGTGTGAGAGGGTCCAAAAATGGGTTCTATTCAAATTTTTTTTTTTTTTTTTGCTTTGGTTCAACTGACTGAGAAAACTTTTTCACCGTTCAAAATTTTTCACCAACACGGAAGAAAATTTTTTTACCACTAAGACTTTCATAGTACCACCACCACTACACATATAACATGCCAATCGACCCAGAAAAGTTAGCTAAATTGCAAAAATCCTCCGCTAAGAAAGTCGGTGGTTCAAGAGTCAAGGCTAAGAAGGTTGTCAAGACCGAACAAGATGATACCAAATTGATCGAAGCTTTGGGTAAATTGAAAGCTACCAAGATTGAAGGTGTTCAAGAAGCCAACTTCTTCAAAGAAGACGGCAAAG
Source organism: Candida neerlandica (assembly GCA_030557875.1). Lineage (NCBI taxonomy): Eukaryota > Fungi > Ascomycota > Pichiomycetes > Serinales > Debaryomycetaceae > Candida > Candida neerlandica. The sequence continues at coordinate 1,429 of JANIWD010000008.1, read as the reverse complement.
TCTTGCACTTCAACAGAGTTGGTGTCCAAGGTGCTCCAGCTTCCAATTGTTTCTCCTTCACTGGTTACCCAGTTGAAAAACCAATTACTCAACTCATTCCACAAATCTTACCCCAACTTGGTGCTGAAAATCTCCAAATCTTGAAACAATTGGCTGAACAAATCCAAGCTGGTAAGACTCCAAAAGACTTCAACACCGGTGCTGATGCTGCTGATGCCGATATCCCAGATATTCCAGAATTGGTTGACGATCCAACTGTCGAATAGGTTTCCGTATAGTTTTAGCCTTCCTTTTTAAGAATTGATTAACGATTATATACAGGACATTTTTTTTACGTTGTAGATAATTTTTCTTACAAACAAACCGATTTCTTTCTCTATTTCCTTTGGTGGTTGTTAAAGACCTGGTGTCACCACCGATGCTGTGTGTGAACCACTGTATATATAAGCTCTAGATATTCAATTATTTTCGTTTGGGTGATCCATGGAGGGAAACTGTGAGTGGCATGATTTGCCAACAATGCTCGATTTTGGTGGCCAGCCGTATAGGCGACAATAATGGGATTAAACAGTGATGCAACTCTGGGTGGAATGAATCCTCTTCATTTAAATATACCCCTACGCTTCAAAATCATATGAATGACATCACTTGATTATATTGTACCGTTGACTTCCCGAAGAAACCTTTTGGATTTGTCTGATGTATCGGCAGTAACGAACCTCATTATTACCGTCCACAAACTTCTACAAGACGAAAAACCTTTGTACTTTCAGAATTTGTTTATATTTTCAACCGAATAGAGGTTATTGGAATACTATAATCCGAATTGACTTTTTCTCATACAAACTTTATAGGACAACAGTGCTACGAAGGATGAAACGGAATTAACAAGTTTCCTTTCAAGCCGATTTTCTGTGTACCAACCCTAAATCGTTTAAGGGATAATCGGTACAATAGAAGTAATATCCTTCAAATAATAACTAATAACAATCATCTACTAGTCTATCGTATTGAATACTGCAAACAATGTCAAGTGTTTTATGGTACCAATAAGAGTGGTGGCATCGTGGGGATCATTGTTACTACAATGGAACAATCTGGAGAAAGAAAAAATGCTATTGGACAGGCCGTAAGAGAGTGTGTATTTTCATATACACCATGCATATACGTCGAACCTACATAAAAATCTAAGCCAACATAATCTATGGACTATAAATAGACAATGGAGAACTACAATTTCAAATCCTTGTGGTGAGTTTTTATTTTGTTCATATCTACATTTGCTACTAGAATACACCACAATTTCTTATCACCATGGTTTTATGTAAACATATTGATGCTTTAACTTTGGAAACCAAAATCTTGAGAAAGACCCCACAAGCTCAATTGAAAAAAGAACAATTCATTGACGCTTATGATTCCCACAGGA